>JAJOOR010004904.1:0-39585 GCA_036250505.1 Solanum acaule | reverse complement strand
TTCCATGATTTTCTTTCTATTTGATCCCTATATTAAAATTGCTTTGCTATGTGTTGCCATATTTGCAGTTTCTAACAGACTTTAAACTGTCTAATTACTGGAACTCCCTCACACCATTTTTTCACTTTTGCTTATAATAGGGACAATATAATGAATGACTCTCCCTATGCTCTGGTTTTTTGAATGACGAAGATTAGCTATGGAGAGGCAAACTGTAGCGTCCTCTAAATATGATAAACAATGACATGCTAATCTTATATAGCAAAACTACAACATGTACTATATTATTTTGGTTGTATTACATTAGTTAGTATGTGCAAATCGTTCAAATCGACATCATACTGATGTCTATTGTACATATTCTCAATATTTCTAATAGTACATAATATAATATATGATATTATCCATCTTCTACAAACGCCCTCACCCTTGATTCATTAATATTAAAATATTTTTACAACCATAATATTTTGACTATTGGGCCCGTGCTTGCCACGGGCCTCCTCACCCTAGTAATTTAAATAAAAACTAATTACATGTATGTTATTTTGAGAAGGGAAAAGGGTATGACATACCATTCAACTTTGTTATTTAGAGTTGATATACCTTTGTTATGAAATTGACTCATGTATACATCTATTGTTATATGTGAGCCGTTTGTATAACGGTAAGGATATATATGAGTCACTTTTATAACGATCCGCATATTAGCTTCACATGACAAAGTTGAGAGGTATATTAGGCTCTTTTCCCTTTTGAGAATGAGAATCAATTAATTCTTTATGTGTTTTTTTAGATATTTAAAATTGTTAATTATTATAATTTATAGTTTATTTTTTATTAAAATTTTCAATAATATATTTGGCACTACTAGATTTTTTTTATAGTGAAAACTACACAAATTGAACATATTAATGAAAGTATTTATCTAAATTGGACCCAACTCAATATATTTACCCTTGTTGGACTCATGACCCAAACTATTTACGTGCATACCCCTTGGACCCATTAAAAGACATTTACCCTTATCCAGTTGCTTTTTTTACGGTATTTTGAACTTCAAAATAAACCGCAAAATCACTACAATAACTTCCCTTCTGAATCTATTAACCTCCATTAGCGGATATATGCATTCTTCATCTTTTCTTACTTAGCTTATTTTTAAACTTTACTACATATACATTGTTAATATTACAAATATCGAAGTTTTTTCTGAATTTTATGCACCAATAATCTATGTATTTGTTGATTTTGTTCTATGGATCGTAAGCAGCGTGCAGAGAATCGTTGATGGGGTCATGAGCTCCTATCACTAATTTTTTATTGGATGATGATGATGTAGGTGAAGAAGAGTTTATTGCTTCAAGTATCTAGATATGTCACCAATTATGGTACAAGGGCGCATTTTGTAATTTATTGATGAGGCAAGTGCATTTTAAAGAGAAGGGTGTCATGCATGTTTTGGTAAATGGTACGCATCTTCATTTTAGGTTAGGTGAGTTTTCCCTTGTTATAGGGCTAAATGCAAGGGTATTGCAACTATCAAGTTGTTAATAGGGGCAATCGATTATTGAAGAGGTATTTTAAAGGTTCTACTAGTGTTACATGGGCTGAAATAGAAAATTATTTTAACAATACAACATTCAAGAAGGACACTGATGTTGTGAAGATGGCAGTGCTTTATTTTGTAAATATATTTGTGTTTTGTTTGGTGAAGAGTAAAGTGCTTGACTGCCTGATACTTACGGCTAAAGGAAGAGAGGGTAAGCAAGCTCCTCCTAGTGGTTCAGATTCCAATGCTCCCAAGCAAAACCAATTATATGCACTCCAAACTCATGGTGAATAAGAGGGTTCTCCTGATGTGGTTGCCGATATGTTGAAAGTCTTCCAACTTGATGTTTATGCTTTACTTGATCCCGGTGCTACATTGTCTTTTGTGACGCCATATGTGGTTATTCGGTTTGGTATTCTTCCGGATGTGTTGTTAGATCCTTTTTATGCCTCTACTCCTGTTGGTGATTCTGTTGTGGCTAAGAGGGTCTATAGAAAGTGTCTCGTCTCCTTGTCCCATAGAGTCACTCGTGTTGACTTCGTAGAGCTTGATATGCTAGATTTTGATGTTATCCTTAGTATGGATTGGTTACATGCATGTTATGCTTCTATTGATTGTAGAACCCGTGTAGTCAAGTTTCAGTTTGCAAATGAACTTATCTTAGAGTGGAAAGGGGGAAATTCTATGCCTAAGGGTCAGATTGTCTCGTCTTAAAGCTAGAAGGTTGATTTCTAAGGGTTGCATTTATCATCTGATCAGGGTGAGGGATATAGATTTTGAGACCCCTACTCTTGAGTCGGTCCTTGTTGTAAATGAGTTTCCAAAAGTATTTCCAGATGATTTACCCGGTATTCCTCCTTATCGTATGGCTCCGATCGAACTTAAGGAACGAAAGAAGCAACTGAAAGATTTGTTGGATAAGGATTTCATCCAACCAAGAATCTTTCCATGGGGTGCTCTAGTTTTGTTTGTTAGAAAGAAAGATGGTTCATTTCATATGTGCATTGACTACCAACAATTGAAGAAGGTTACAATTAAGAATAAGTGTCCTTTCCCAAGGATAAATGATTTGTTTGATCAACTTCAAGGAGAAAACTACTTCTATAAGATTGACCTCCGGTCGGGTTATCACCAATTGAGGGTGAAGGAAAATGACATTCCAAAGACTATTTTCAAACTCGGTATGGTCATTATGAGTTTTTAGTGATGTCATTTGGATTGACTAATGCTCAGGCAACATTTATGGACTTGATGAATAGGGTGTTTAGACAATACCTCCACATGTTCGTGATTGTGTTCATTGATGATATATTGGTCTATTCGAGGAGTGAAGACGAGCATACCGATCATTTGAGGATTGTGTTGCAAGTCCTAAAAGACCAACAACTCTTTGCAAAGTTTAGTAAATGTGAGTTTTGGCTAAGGTTCGTGGCTTTTCTTGGGCATATTGTTTCTGGTAAGGGTATTGAGGTAGATCCTAAGAAGACGAATGCGGTTAAGAGTTCTTCTAGAACTCTAACCCCTTCGGATATTAGAAGTTTCTTGGGTTTATCCGATTATTATATAAGGTTTGTTGAAGGGTTTTCTTCAATTGCTTCTCCATTGACTCAAAAGAAGGTTAAGTTCATATGGTCTGAATCGTGTGAAAAGAGTTTTCAAGAATTGAAAGATAGACTTACTTCCGCTCCGATGTTGACATTATCGAAAGAGACAAATGGTTTTGTCGTTTATTGTGATGCCTCGAGAATTGGGTTAGGATGTGTCCTTATGCAAAATGGAAAAGGCATTGCCTATGCTTCGAGACAACTTAAGGTTCATGAAAAGAACTATCTGACCCATGACGTTGAACTAGCGGCGGTTGTTTTTGCCTTAAAGATTTGGAGGCATTATTTGTTATGGTGTTCATGTGGATGTCTTTACCGACCACAAGAGTTTTCAATATGTGTTTAATCAGAGGGATTTGAATCTTCGCCAAAGAATGTGGCTTGAATTATTGAAAGATTATGGCATGAGTGTTCTCTATCACCCCGGTAAGGCGAATGCGGTGGCGGATGATCTTAGTCGATTATTGATGGGTAGTGTTGCTCATATTGAAAATAATAAGATTGAGTTGGTTCGAGATGTTCATAGATTAGCACGATTGGGTGTTCGGTTAGTTGACTCAACCAAGGGTGGTGGTGTGGTTCACAATGGTTCAGAATTATCTTTTGTGGCTGATGTGAAGGGCAGGCAAGATCTTAATCTGACTTTGGTAGAATTGAAGGAAGCAGTGCTTAAAAGTCCGTAGAGGCTTTCTTCCAAGGAGGAGATGGTGTACTTATATATCAAGGTCATTTGTGTGCTCCTAATATTGATGACGTCAGAGAGCAGATCTTGTAAGAAGCCCATAGTTCTTGATATTCCATACACTCGGGAGCCACCAAGATGTACCGTGAGTTGCGAAAGATCTATTGGTGGATTTGCAACACCCGGTTTCGAAACAAGGCAAAATAACTATTTCAGCCAAATTTGTAAGTGCCATCCACGAGAGGCCACCCACAGCCCGTGGATTAAGCCACAGACCGTAGGGAGGGTCCGTGGTTGGTCACCTTCAGCTTGGACTCAAACCTCAGAACCACAGCCTGACCAACGAACCGTCGGTCAGACCACGGTCTGTGGTCCAAGGTCCGTAGGTCAAGGTCCATAAAACCAGACTCTGACCATCGAACGATGGCCGTGCAAGACAATTCGTCATTCTGACCACGGTCTGTTGGTGAGGGTCCGTCGGTTATGACTGGCGGTTACTTTTAGGGACTTATGGGTCTTTTCCTCTTTTAATTAAATCAAAGTGGTGTCGTTTTGCCTAACTCTAGAACACATATATTAGTATTTTTAACCCCTAAATTCACTCATTCTAGTCATTCGCTCAAATCCCAAAAAAAAAAACCAAACTCCTCTCAAATATTCTCTCTAGAAGTTGGAAGAAGAAGGAAGAAATTGAAGTTAGGGTCAAGTCAAGTCTCCAATCTTCAAGCTTGTGAGGGATTTGTAATCAAGGTACGATTGTTTTTCATCCATAGGATCCTTTCTCCCATGGAGTCCTCTAGAATTCCCCCAATTTGAAGAAGAATTCCCCAATTCTAGTTAGGGTTTTTTCCAATGTTGTGGTTAATGATGAATGTTGATCCAATTGAGTGATTATGATTGATTATGATTATATTGATAGAATTGCATGTTTTTAGGATGAAATTACATGTGCCCATGCATATTCCATGATTCTAACCTAGAATTGATAAAAAATGGGTTGATGCCTTGAAGGGAAACTTTATGGGTTTAGATATCTCCTTATAGGATTGATGAATTATGATTAGAATTGCTTGAGAGTAAATCATAGATGATGATCATGAGATGTAGTGCTTTGAGAGTAAAGCCTAGACTATGAATTGTTGATTGTTAATGTTGAAGTTGTGGAAGGGATACTTCCCACAATGAATTGCTAAGCATGATTGTATGAATGTGAAGGGTTTACTCACATGAATGATTCTAGGTTGAAAGGATTGCTCACCTAAAATGAATCTAGAATAAAAGACTAAGGATATGAGGTGATTTTCCATACTTCTTAGAATTGAACAAGAGGTGATTCCACACGTTCCTATTATGATGAATGGACATGGACGCGAGTACCCATGATCCTTATGAAATGATGTGGAGGTGAGTACCCATGTCATATGATGTGATTGTGGAGGCGAGTACCCATGATCTTAAAGTAAGTAAGGCAAAAGGCGAATACCCATTAGCCTTTGTAAGCTAGCGAAAGAGGCGAATCCCCGTGTCTTTAAAAGTAAGCATGAATGATGAGAATTATGTTATGATAAACGAATAGCTTGGATTGTTTCTTGAGATGCCTTCCATTAGGTAAGCTTGACTAAAGGCGAATGACCCTAGTCTTGACTAAGGATAAGTAAGGTTGCTTGAGAAGTGTTCCTTTCTTATTATGATGATGATTTAGGTGCATTGATTATGCTTATGGTTTATATTGACTGACCCTTATGTTTATGATGTTTATGCTAGCGATCATATTTAGTACATGTTTGTACTTACGCATACTCTTGTCTACATTTCTTATAATAATGTAGGATCCGACGACATTGATTTTCACACTCGTGGTTAGGTCCATAGTTGATCAAGGAGTGAAGATTTGGTATGTACTCATAGCATTCGAGGATTTGACCACCCTTTTCTCTTTATGCCTTTATTTATGTTTGGACTATTGTATGGGTTGTGTCCCAAGATTTATTCATGTTGGTTAGATGATTTGAGACAATTGTATTAGACTTCCGCCCGTTTTATAAAGACTTTGATTGTTTTGAAATGTTTTAAATTTTTGCATCATTTCTATTACTTTATGTTATGATATGCTAAGTGGCTTGTATGAGGTCTCTCGAGGTCTTGTACACCTTGTTACATCTAGGGGTACCCTTGGGTCATGACAAACTTGGTAATCAGAGCACAAGGTTTAGCATGGTTCTAGGATGTCGCAAAACCACGTCAAGTAGAATCTTGTTCATAAGTGTGAAGCTTGCCACATTTATGAATGACAGGCAACTAGATGCTTAGGAAACTTCACTTTTTCATTTCTCTAAGTCGTGCCATGGAGTTTAACTCTATAAAGTCTTTCTCATAATCCTTACCTGATATGACTACTGATGAGTCCGGGATTTCGACTCATCTAGGGCTTTGTTTTGATAGTATATTTGTCCTCAAATGCCTAATTTATGCTCTTAATTATTCTTAAAGTGTGGATTTGCAGTTATGAAGGCTAAGGAGCAAGACAAGGACACTACCGGGCAAAAAAAAAGGAACAAACAAGTTGAAGAAGTGAACAAAAGCAACCCTGGTGATCGCCAAGACCTCTCGGCGAACTGCCGAGTGGCTCTTTAACTCACCCAAAGTTATAGCATGCTGCTCCTCAAATGAGAAAAATTGGGGGAAGGACATTCCCTTTAGCTGATTGGATAGGCGAAGATGGGTTAGTCCGCCGATAGTTACAGGACGATCAATGAAGATGCAAGTAGAATGGCAATCCAAAGAAGTAAACAACGCATCGCCAAACCCATCGACGACCCCTACATAGACCGCCTAAAGTCACAATGCATAGTAGATGAAAATTCAATATAAGAAGGCGATGGACAGGAGCAATTGGCGACTCGCTGACCTGTTGGCGAAGCGCGACTTACCTCGCCGATTTACCCCAAACGCCAAATTTTGAAAGGGTATAAATTGATTTTTTGAAAGGAGAGAAGGTATTCAGACATTGTAAGAAATCACACTTAGAACAAAAACACTGTTCTTGTTTAGTTTTGAAGCGTTTTTCAAGTTGATTTCGAATTGGGTTTTGTAATTGAAGCTACATTGAATCATTTTAAGGGTTTGGAGATCGTTACCCAACCATGGAAAATGTAATTGGTATTGAGTTCTTATTTTTTATGATGAATACCTAAAACCCCCATACTTGGAGGTGTGACTATGTGACTAATTGTCTGATTTAGCTGACGGGTGTTAGAGATTATTGATCTTATTGCTATTTTGAAGTGAGTTTGATTTATAGTTGGTTTTAAATTGACGAATTGGAATCTTTATTTCAATTTTACTTAGTGTTTTATGCTTTATTGAGAGAGAGGTGTAATACCAAGGTTATAAATTAGTATTTGTAGTTTTTAGGTTTTTGTGGGTTCAGCTCGAGAGAGTGAATTCTATGCTCAATTCTACCTATCTAGCTTGTGAGAGTAGATAAAGTGAGGTTTTGGGATGATTATAGTGTTAAGCTTGTTGAGGTTCGAGAGAACTCACCTGATTCGTAATAGTTGTTCGAGAGAAAGCTATTACATCTAAGGTCCAACCCACCCGCTAAGATTTAGAAACCGTTAGTAATTACTAAGCACCCATTTAGCAAAATTGATAGTTGATCGGTCTTGCCCCTGAGTATCTCTTAATTACTTAATTTTCCCATTGTTGTTTGTGATTGCTTTAGTTGCTATTTGACAATCAATTCCCCCATCTAACATTTATGTCACCCCTTCGATTTATTTAAGCGTTTTTGATAATTTCCATTCCTACAACCGATTAAATCGCATTTACAACTTGATAATTGAATTCAAACTTGCACCACTCCCTCTAGGTTCGACCCCAACTCACTTGTTGGGTTGTATACTAGACTATGATCGTCTACACCTAGTACCGGATGAGATGTAGTTGAGCGTTGATAAAAACTGGCGCCATTGCCTGGGAGTGGTGTTTAAAATTCTCTTATCGAAGTTTGAATTGCGATTTCTTTGTGTGTAGTTGAATCAACTTACTTTTTTTGTTGTGAGCTGTTTGTGATTAGGTGACATAATGAGTGCAAATGAAAGCACCGTGAACCAACTTGGTCACCAAGATGATGGTGGTGATTTCTTTCACGCCAATGAAGCTCTATTTGGGATTTGTTACAAAAACAAGTGCTAGAAAATGTTTGTGAACCCAAAGAAGTAAGAAGAGTGTTGAGACTTAAGGAGGGTTCTCACCCGAGCTACTTAAAGGCGGGTGGGAATCAAGGTTGGAACTCGCATAAGGAAGAAGAGCGAAGACAATACTATTAAGATTAGAATGAACAAAATAACTCTTGGAGGAGAGAAGAGAGTCATGAAGAGTGCCACACGCAATCAAGTGACAGCCCAAGATCAAAGGGTAGTTTGGGTAACTTATGAGTGGATGAATTATTGTCGTGTATCCTAGATAAGGTTGAAAGATCTGATGACATGCTTAATGAGATGAAAGTTGATTTCTCATCATTGAATAATAGAGTGAATTCTCATGATGATGCAATCAAACAACTTTAGGGTCAACTAAGCCAACTTTCAGCACAATTGGAACCTAAAGTATTTGAAAGGGGTGAGGCTGAATGCGCAACAACTTTCAGAGCTTATTGTGACAAAGAGTTGGCGGTTGTGACTCGAAGTGGAAAGATAGCGGTTGGTAATGTGAAGGGTAATAATGGGATGAACGCTCATGAAGAAGATAAGCCCGTTCAAGCACCGAAAAGTGATATGCTAAAAGAGAAGGAGGAAAATCCTAAGCAAAGCCCCGCCAAAGAGTTGCAAAAAGATAAAGAAAAGGCTTTCTCAACTCCAAAGATTGTGCAACCTCTTCCCAAAATAGCTCCTCCATTTCCTCAACGTCTCAAAAAGAAAAACGAGGATGAGAAGTTCAAGAAGTTCCTATCCGTGTTCAAGATACTTTCTATAAATCTTCCGTTAGTGGAAGCATTATTAGAGATGCCGGGATATGCAAAATTCATGAAGGAGCTGGTAACTAAGAAGAGAAGCATGGACTTCGAAACAATCGAAGTTTCTCATAATTGTAGTGCCATTATGACTAGTGAGATGATTATAAAGAAAGAAGATCCGGGGGCATTCACTATCCCATGCACCATTGGTATGCTTCAATTTGCTAAAGCTTTATGTGATTTGGGGTCAATTATAAATTTGATGCCCTATGCAATCTTTAAACAACTTGGGCTGGGCGAACCAAAATCCACAACAATGTGGCTTCTTATGGCGGACCGATCGATCAAGAACCCCGTTGGGATACTCTATGACATATTGATGAAGGCTGATCGATTCATCTTTCTGGCTAATTTTTTTATTCTTGATTGTGAGATTGATGCTGAAGTTTCTATTATTTTGGGGAGGCCATTTTTAGCAACCGGAAGAGCTCTAGTTGATGTTGAAAGTAGGGAGTTGAAGTTCCGGGTAAATGAAGATGAGGTCACCTTAAATGTGTGCAAATCAATGAAGCAGCCTAGTGATATTCATGTAGTTTCAACAATTGATGTGATTGATAAAGCGGTGGCTAGTGTGAGCAAACTGATGTGTATGGGGAAACCTCTTGAAGCTGTTCTTTCAAATTATGATGAAACCAAAGTTCAACGGTACGATGAAGTGGTGGCTGCTCCATCGGGATTAAGTGAATACTGAAGGAACCCATTGAAGCTAGACATTGATCTAAAGAATCAAGAGAGTCCTCCCACTAAACCATCCACGGAGGAACCGCCAAAGCTTGAGTTGAAAGTGCTTCCCGCTCATCTTCGGTATGCATTTTTTGGGGTGAATAATACCTTGCCCATTATCATTGCAACTGACTTGCTTGAATGTCAAGTGAAATTGCTTCTTGAGGTGTTGAAAAGGCACATCAAGGCACTAGGATGGACTATCGTTGATATCATAGGTATTCCACCTGGGATTTGCACACACAGAATCCAATTGGATAGCGAGTGCAAACCAAGTGTTGAGCATCAAAGAAGATTAAACCCACATATGCAAGAGGTGGTGAAGAAAGAGATCATTAAATGGCTAGACACAGGTGTAGTGTATCATATTGCAGATAGCAAGTGGGTGAGACCGGTACAATGCGTACCCTAAAAAAGAGGCATCACGACGGTCCCGAATGAGAAAGGAGAACTTGTCCCCATGAGGTCGGTTATCGGTTGGAGAGTATGCATGGATTATCGGAAGCTCAACTCTTGGACCGAGAAAGATCATTTTCCAATGCCGTTTATGGATCAAATGCTTGATTGACTTGCAGAGCGTGGATGGTACTGTTTCTTGGATGGCTACTCCGGATACAACCAAATCTCTATTGCACCGAAAGACCAAGAGAAAACCACTTTCACATGTACCTATGGGACTTTCGCCTTCAAGAGGATGTTGTTTGGATTATGCAATGCTCTAGCCACATTTCAACGGTGCATGCTTTCTATTTCTGCTGACATGGTGGAAGATTCGATGGAAGTATTCATGGATGATTTTTCAATTGTAGGTGATTCATTTGAGACATGTTTGGCTCATCCTGGGCAGGTCCTTCAAATGTGTATTTCACCAACTTGGTCCTTAATTGGGAAAATTGTCATTTCATGGTCAAAGAAAGCATAGTCCTAGGTCACAAAGTGTCACAGAAGAGGCTCGAGGTCGACAAAGCAAAGATTGAGGTTATTGAGAAGTTGCCACCACCTATATCTATTAAAGATATTCGATAATTTTTGGGGAATGCAAGGTTTTATAGGAGATTTATCAAAGTTTTTTCAAAAATTGCACATCCATTGTGTAAGCTATTGGAGAAAGAGGCGAAGTTTCTTTTTGATGATGCTTGCTCAAAAGCTTTTCACTGTCTGAAGGAAAATCTAATCTCTACCCCAGTGATCATCAGTCCAAATGGTCCAAACCATTTGAGGTGATATGTGATGCAAGTGGTACTGCTCTAGGAGTCGTGTTAGTGCAAAAGCACAACAAGTTATTTTATCCAATTTATTATGCTAGCAAGACGCTGAATGGAGCACAACGTAACTACACTATTACTGAACAAGAGTTATTAGTTGTAGTTTATGCATTTGAGAAGTTCATGGCATACTTGTTGGGCACTAAGGTGGTAGTTCATACTAATCATGCAACACTACAATATTTGATGGTAAATAAATATACTAAGTCGAAGTTGATCAGGTGGGTCTTGTTGTTGCAAGAGTTTGACTTTGAAGTAAAAGATCAAAAGGGGTGTGAAAATCAAGTGGCAGATCATTTATCGCGGTTAGAAACCAATGTGACCAACCCTAAAGAAAGGGACATTATGGCTGAATTCCTAGATGAAACAGTGATGAGGCTGACCCAAAGCAACATCCATTGGTATGCCGATCTTGCTAACCATGTGGTATGCAGAATTATGCTGGATGGTTTGAACTCCTATCAGTGGAAGCGGTTCTTGTTTGATGTAAAGAAATACTATTAGGATGAACCATATCTATTTCAAGAATGTGCATACCATATCATTCGTCGATGCTTACCGGAAGAAGTCAATGCCATTCTCAATGTGTGCCACACATCACCTGTTGGTGGACATCACAGTGGAGTGCTGACAGCAGCAAAAATGCTTCAAAGTGGTTACTATGGGCCATCTTTACACCGAGACGCACATAAATTTGTGAAACAATGCATCCCTTGTCAAAAACAAGGTGGGGTATCAATAAAACATGAATTGCCTCTCAATCCTATCTTAGAAGTGGAGTTGTTTGTTGTTTGGGGTATAGATTTCATGGGGACATTTGTGAGTTCTTTCAGCCACACATATATTTTGGTGATAGTTGATTACGTGTCTAAATGGGTCAAAATTGTAGCCTTGCTCTACAATGAGGGTAAGAGTGTGGTGCAATTCTTAAAGCGATATATTATTGCACGATTTGGCACCCCACGAGCTATCATTAGTGATGGGGGCTCTCACTTTTGCAACTGGGTGTTTGCCTCGTTGTTAAGTAAATATGGAGTGAAACATAAAGTGGAAACTCCTTACCATCCACAAACAGTTTCAAACCATGAAATTAAAAGCATTTTGGCAAAAATAGTGAATGCAAACTGGACGGATTGGTCCCGCAAATTAGATTACGCCCTATGGGCATATCAGAATGCATTCAAAATACCAATTGGGATGTCAACATACCAACTGATGTTTGGAAAGGCTTGTCATCTACCAATCGAGCTTGAGCACAAAGCCTTATGGCCATTGAAGACACTAAATCTGAATTGGGAAAAGGCTGCAAAAGGGAGAGTAAACAAACTCCACGAGTTGGAGGAATTTCGATTTAGAGCATATGAAAGTTCAGCCTTGTATAAGGAGAAGATGAAGAGGTGGTACGATGTCAAAATCCTGCAGTGCGAATTTCAAGTCGGTGACTTTGTGCTACTCTTCAATTCCCGGTTGAGACTCTTTCTTAGTAAACTAAAGTCTAAGTGGTTAGGTCCATTTAAGGTGACATGAGTGTTCACAAATGGGGAAATTGAAATTGAAGGAAAAGAGGGTCCAACTTTCAAGGTGAATGGGCAACGCTTGAAGCTATATTTTGGAGAATGTCATGAGATTTTGGTGCTCGACGTGGTGTATTTGGAAGATGCTTGAAATCATTTCCACGTCGTGCCATGACGTTAAATAAGGTGTTTCTTAGGAGGAAATCTAAGCATTAGTTGTTTTGAATAATATGTGTTGAATGTGCAGAAATAGGTAATTCTGCGATGCCAGGACCAATTTGGTGAACCACCAAGTGGACTCGGCGATCGCGACTTGGTTCGCAATCTTTGCATGAAGAGTGAGTCGAGACTCTAGAATATTTGGCGATGTATCCATTCCACTCGGTGATGCACCAAAGAGATTGGGCGAGCCCGATTTCGACTGCCCTTTGTATTATCCTGAAGGGCCGGTCTTTTGGAAAATTTGGCGATGATTTATGCACACTAGGTGATGCGTCGATGTTATTTAGCATACCCAATTTTGACAGCCTTTTGGTCCCAACTGGGGTGGTAGTGTTCTGGATGTTTCGGCGAGCTGCATGCAATTAGACGATGCACCGAAGGGTTTGGCGCCCTCCACATTATTCCGCCTAATGGCCACATAGTGAAGATTCCTCCTAACCCTGTTTTATTCGTTTAGTGCTTTGGTTTCTCATTTTTTATTTGTAGTTTGTGTTTGTTCATTTTTACATTGAGGACAATGTTGGATGTTTTGGTAGGGTGGAGACTTGTTAGGAATACCACCTTTAGGGGTGTTTGAATGAAGTTGTTCTCTTGCATTTTCGAGTGTCGGTTGTGATCAATACTGATGACTTGAATAGTGCTCTTAATTGAACGACATGGATGTGTGTCTACGATGAGGCATACTAAGTTACATAGACAATATGTGTACTTTTAGCATCTCGTTGTGACTAGCCGATTGTCGATTAAGTCTCTTGTGATGAACATTGCACGTTAGTTAGAAAGTGTGGAGTCTTGTTTGATAACTGTATCGAATGCCTTGTGTGGTGAGGTTGACTTTAATATTGTGCTTGATGACACCTAGAATTTGCCCCGTTGGTCTGATTGATTGAGTGAAGCAAGCAATTGAAATGATCTTAGGCAAAAGTTTTGAAGAGTGAATCAATTTGACAATAGACCTTTTTGTTGCCAACCTTGTGAGAAATGTGAACCTTTTGCACCTATCCTTTTCTTTGGAAGAAACTTGAACAACTTTGACATCTTTATCCCATCACCCATAACCTTCATGTTGGGGTTGTGATTAAAAAGAAGGAAGGTCAAGAAGTGTGAAAAATCCCCCCTTTGATGGATTGTTTTGAAAAAGATGGAACCCCTCCATAAAAAAAAAAAGAGAAAAAGAAGAAAGAAAAGAAAAAGACTGAAAAAGAGAAAAAGTTGTGAAATAAAGTTTGTGAAAATAGTAAAAGAAATGGGGTATCCGGTGATTCATGTTTAGTTGAATAATGGGGTGGATTATGAACATGTTTGGATGTGAAAGAGCAGGAGAAAAAGTGATTTTCAGGCCATACTTCATGAAGGTAGAAGCCACTAAACCTAAATGACCATACCTTTAAACTCAGCCCTATTACAAGCCTTAAAAAGACCTTTGTGATCTTGAGTGAGCTGAAACAAATATTGATTGGAAAATAAGGGCAAGCCTATGGGTGGAGTCATGCATGGGTTCATCTTTGTGAATGTGAGAGTTGTATGTGATGCCAGGACCTTAAATTATTGAGAAATTTTGTCTGAATATGGAATCATCTTTGTTGTGAGGGCATTTGAATATCTTTGTTGAGATTGAACTTGCATTTGAAGCAAGCATTGTGAGCTTGAGTACACTCGATAATGGTGAGTCACAATTTGAAAATTTGAGTGCCCAATTAAGCATTGTTTGAGTAGTTTGAACCTTTTGTGTGCATTTGTGTTGAGTCTTAAGCAACACTGTTGGTAGACATCCTTATTGACCTGATTGATCTTGAGTTTTACTTGAGGACAAGCAAAAGCTTAAGTTGGGGTGTTGATGAGTATGAGATTTCGACTCATTTAGGGCATTGTTTTGATAGCTTAAGTATCCTCAAATGCCTAATTTATGCTCTAAGCTATTGTTAAAGTGTGGATTTGCAGTTATGAAGGCTAAGGAGCAAGGCAAGGACACTACCGGGCGAAAAAAGGAACAAACAAGCTGAAGAAGTGAAGAAAAGCGATCTTGGTGGTCACCAAGACCACTCGGCGAACTGCTGAGTGGCTCTTTAGCTCGCTCAAAGTTAAAGCATATCGCTCTTGAGATGAGAAATATTGGTCGAATGATATTCCCTTTCGACGATTCACTGATTGGATCGGCGAAGAGGGGTTAGTCCGCCGATAGTTACAGGACGATCAATGAAGATGCAAGCTGAATGGCAATCCAAAGGAGCAAACGACGCATCGTCGGCGACCCCAACATAGACCGCCTAAAGTCACAGTGCACTGTAGATGAAAATTCAAGATAAGAAGGCGATGGACATGCACAATTGGCAACTCGCCGTCCTGTTGGTGAGGCGCGACTTACCTCACCGATTTACCCCAAAGGCCAAATTTTGAAAGGGTATAAATTATTTTTTTGAAAGGAGAGAACATATTCAGACATTGTAAGAACGCATATTTAGAACAAAAACATTGATCTTGTTTAGTTTTGAAGTGTTTTCCAAGTAGATTTCGAATTGGGTTTTGTAATTGAAGCTACATTGAATCATTTTAAGGGTTTGGAGATCAATACCCAGCCATGGAAAATATAATAGGTATTGAATTCTTATTTTTATGATGAATAGCTTAAACCCCCATACTTGGGGGTGTGACTATGTGACTAATTGTCTGATTTAGCTAATGGGTGTTAGGGATTATTGATCTTATTGCTATTTTGAAGTGGGTTTGATTTATAGCTTGTGTTAAATTGATGAATTGGAATCCTTATTTCAATTTAAGTTAGTGTTTTATGCTTGCTTGAGAGAGAGGTGTAAAACCAAGGTTATAAATTAGCATTTGTAGTTATTAGGTTGTTATGGGTTCAGCTCGAGAGAGTGAATTTTAAGCTCAATTCTACCTATCTAGCTCGTGAGAGTAGCTAAAGTGAGGTTCTGGGTTGTTTATAGTGTTTAGCTTGTTGAGGTTCGAGAGAACTCACCTGATTCGTAATAGTTGTTCGAGAAAACTCACCTGATTCATAATAGTTGTTCGAGAGAAAGCTATTATATCTAAGGTCCAGCCTACCCGCTAAGATTTAAAAACCATTAGTAATTACCGAGTACCCATTTAGCGAAATTGATAGTTGTTTGGTCATGCCCCTGAGTATCTCTTAATTACTTGATTTTCCCCTTGTTTGTGATTTCTTTAGTTGCTATTTGACAATCAATTCCCCCATCTGAAATTATATCACCCCTTCAATTTATTTAAGCGTTTCCGATAATTTCCATTCCTACAATCGATTAAATCGCATTTACAACTTCATAATTGAATTCAAACTTGTACCGCTCCCTGTGGGTTCGACACTAACTCACTTGTTGGGTTTTTTACTAAACTACGATCGTTTACACCTAGTACCAGATAAGGTGTAATTGAGCAACATCAACTAGAAGGGATAATGCTAGAAGGAATGATGGAGACAACGTGGGTCAAAAAGTTCCTCCCCAAGCTCCTCCTTAAGCTCTGATTGATCCTTTGGCTAACAATGTAACAAATGTGGTATTTAGGTCGGCTTTGCAAGTGTTGGCTCAAGCCGTGACCACCCAAGCCAATAGAGAAGTTGTAGTCCCCGTGAACCCATATGTGTGTACGAGGGTAACAAGATGAGGGACTTTACGAGGATGAACCCTCTAGAATTTTATGGCTCCAAAGTTAAGGAAGATCCTTAAGAGTTCATTGATGAGGTCTATAAGATACTTGCTATTATGGGAGTGACTCTGGTAGTGAAGGTGGAATTGTCCGCTTATCAACTCAAAGGGGTTGCTCAGCTTTCGTTCAATCAATGAAAGGAGGCAAGGCTGGAAGAAGTGAGTCCCATAGAGTGGGAAAGGTTCAAAAGTGATTTTCTTGATAGATTCTTCCCTCTTGAGATGAGAGAGGCCTAGGAGCTTGAGTTCATTAACCTTCGGCAATGAAATATGAGTGTAAGGGAATATGCTTTGAGGTTCACTCAATTGTCCAAATATGCTCCTTCTATTGTGGTGGATCGTAGGGCTAAGATGAGTAAGTTCGTATCGGGTGTGTCCGACATGGTAGTCAAAGAATGCCGCACCGCTATGCTTGTCCATGACATGGACATTTCTCGTCTTATGCTGCATGCCCAATAGATTGAAGAGGAAAAGCTTTAGGAAAGGTCTAGAGAGGCAAAGAGGGCAAGAACAGATGATGGTAACTTTTCACATTCTAGGTCTGGTGGACAGGGTCGTTCAAGGTTTCAGAAAAATATATTCGGGCAAGGTTCTTCTAATGCTCCTCCAAGGTCTAACAAGAAAGGGTGTCTAACCCTAAACCTCAAGGATATGGTAGTAGGTCCTTGATGCCTACTTATGCTAAATGTGGGAGAATTCATGAGGGTAAGTGTCTAGCGGGCTCTAATGCTTGCTTTGGGTGTGGTAAGATGAATCGCAAGATAAGGAATTGTCCTTCGGTTGCTAAGAATGAGGGGGATACTCGTTGTAGTGCTCAACCCTACCCTTCATACGGTCCAAGTGGTTCGGGTGCAAATGCTCTTAAGCAAAACCGATTTTATGCTCTCCGATCTCGAGGTGAACAAGAGAGTTCTCCGAACGTGGTCCTCGGTATGTTAAAAGTTTTCCAAATAAATGTAGATGATTGCTTGATCCTTGTGCTACTTTGTCTTTTGTGACTCCATATGTGGCCATGAGGTTTGATGTCTCCCCGATGTGTTGTTAGAACCTTTTTCTATCTCTACCCCTGTTGGTGATTCTATTGTGGCAAAAAGGGTCTATAGAAAATGTCCCATTTCCTTGTCCCATAGAGTTACTCTTGTTGACTTGGTAGAGTTTGATATGTTAGACTTTAATGTCATCCTTGGTATGGATTTGTTGCATTCATGTTATGCTTCTATTGATTGTAGAACTAGGGTAGTCAAATTTTAGTTTCCAAATGAGCTTATCCTAGAGTCGAAGGGGGGAATTCTATGCCTAAGGGTCAGTTTGTCTCTTGTTTAAAGGCTAGGAAGATGATTTCTATGGGTTGTTTTTACCATCTATTTAGGGTGAGGGATGTAGATTTCGAAACCCCTATTCTTGAGTCGGTCCCCTTGTTAATGAGTTTCTATAAGTGTTTTCCGATAATTTACCCGGTATTCCTCCCGAAAGGGAAATAGACTTTGGCATTGACCTTCTCCCTGATACGCAACCTATTTCTATTCCTCCTTATAGAATGGCTCCGGTGGAACTTAAAAAGTTGAAAGAGCAGTTGAGAGATTTATTAGATAAGGGATTCATCCGACCAAGTATTTCTCCATGGGGTGCTCCAGTTTTGTTTGTTAGAAAGAAAGATGGGTTCCTTCGTATGTGTATTGATTATTGACAATTGAACAAGGTGACCATTAAGAACAAGTATCCTCTCCCAAGGATAGATGATTTTTTTGACCAACTTCAAAGGGCAAGTTATTTCTCTAAGATTGATCTCCGGTCGGGTTATCACCAATTGAGGGTGAAAGAAGAAGATATTCTTAAAACGGCTTTTAGAACCCGATATGGTCCCTATGAGTTCTTGGTGATGTCCTTTGGTTTGACTAATGCTCTGGTGACATTTATGGACTTGATAAATAGAGTGTTCAGACAATATCTTGACATGTTTGTGATTGTGCTTATCGATGATATTTTGATCTATTCAAGAAGTGAGAATAAGCATATTGATCATTTGAGGATCGTATTTCAAATCCTCAAGGACCAACAACTTTTTGCAAAGTTTAGCAAATATGAATTTTGGTTAAGGTCCATAGCGTTTCTTGGTCATATTGTGTCAAGCAAGGTATTAAGGTAGATCCTAAGAAGACGTATGCGGTCAAGAGTTGGCCTAGACCTCTAACTCATTCAGATATTAGAAGCTTTTTGGGTTTGGCCGGTTATTATAGAAGGTTTGTTGAAGGTTTCTCTTCAATTGCCTCTCCTTTGACGGCCTTGACTTAAAAGAAGGCTAAGTTCATATGGTCAAAAGCGTGTGAGAAAAGGTTCTAAGAGTTGAAAGATAGACTTTCTTTCGCTCCGGTATTGACCTTACCGGAAGGAACGGATGGTTTTGTGGTTTATTGTGATGTCTCGAAAATTGGTCTAGGGTGTGTTCTAATGCAAAATGGGAAAGTTATTGCCTATGCCTCAAGGCAACTTAAAGTCCATGAGAAGAATTATCCCACTCACGACCTTGAGTTAGCAACAATCGTATTTGCTCTAAAGATTTGGAGACACTATTTGTACGGAGTTCATGTCGATGTGTTTACCAACCACAAGAGTTTGCAATATGTGTTTAATTAAAAAGATTTGAATCTTCGCCAAACAAGGTGGCTTGAGTTATTGAAAGATTATGACATGAGTGTTCTTTATCACCCCGGCAAAGCTAAAGTGGTGGCGGATGCTCTTAGTCGGTTATCTATGGGTAGTGTGGCTCATATTGATGAAGAAAAGAAAGAGTTGGTTCGAGATGTGCATAGATTGGCTCAGTTAGGTGTTCAACTAGTGGATTCCACCAAATATGGTGTTACGGTTCACAATGGTTCCGAATTGTCTATTGTGGCGGATCTAAAAGCCAAGCATGGTCTTGATCCAATTTTGGTAGAATTGAAAGAGGCGATGCTTAAGAAATCTATCGAGGCTTTCTCCCAAGGGGGAGATGGGGTACTTAGATACCAAGGTCATTTATGTGTCCCGAATATGGAGGACTTGAGGGAACATATTTTGGTAGAGGCTCATAGCATGGGCGGACCCACGTGGAGGTCAAGGGGTTCAACCGAACACCCTCGTCGAAAAATTACACTATATATATAAGGTCTATTTCTGATTATATGAGTACATATATTAAAATGAACCCCCTCAAAACAAAAGAGAAGCATAGCTCAGTGGCTAATGGGTTCAACTTTGACCGAGATGGTTTGGGTTTGATTCCCGCTTACAACATTTTTCCACTTGTTTTTTTTTGCTTTGAAAGGTTGAATGGGCTCTTGTTTTGGGCTCAAATCCAACTCCATTTCATTGTTTTTGGAAGGCTGAATGGGCTTTCGTTTTTGGCTCAAATCCCAACTCAATGAAATGCCGCATTGTTTTTTGGTTCAATGTAAATCTTTATTATTTTTGTTATCATTATTTTTCTTTCAATGCTATTTCTTTTTCTTAATCTATCTTTCTTTAAATTTATTAGACATATTTTAGATACTTTTATCTTTTATTCTTTTATTTATACTTCTCATTTTATTTCTACATAAGTCTCTTTCCATGTACTAACGATGAATTATTATTAAATTTGAAATTGATTTACAAAAAATAGTATATAAAATAAGTTGAATTAAAGTTAATTGAATGAAGAAATTTAAAAGTCGTGAATAATCTTTTAATAAAATCTAATTAATTGATTCCCCCCTCCCTTAATTTTATAGTATTTCTTCTTATTTTTTTTAGTTCTATTTTAAAAAGATGAAAACTAAACTAAACTTATTTGTTCTATTCATCATTTATTTATTTTCATGAATGACTAGCCTAGTAAATTGAATTAAATGAACTAAAAAATCGACGATGTCAATTAACTCGGCATTCAGGCGAGCCACCCGGTGGTGTGGTTTTATCTTATGAATATATATATATATTATAATATCTTAGTGATTGAATTTTAAAAAAATTCAAAAAATAAAGTAGAACACTGCAGTATAAAAGAGATAAATAACACAATAAATATTTTTTTTAAAAGCTCGATGAAATAGGGTAAAAGTAAAAAAAACTAAATGCGGCATGACAAAGCAAGTTAAACTTATTAGATTCAGATTACTAGTTTCCTCCTATGTCCCTCAGTTTTTCATCTTGCAATTTTCACATGTTTACTTCTTTATATTTCGAACCCCCTTCACAAAAATCCTGAATCTGCCACTATTCATAGTTCGCGGTATTCCATTCACCCGGGAGTCACCAAGATGTACCATGATTTACAAGAAGTCTATTGGTGGAATGGGATGAAGAAGGATATTGCAGAATTTGTGGCTAAATGTCCAAATTGCCAACAAGTGAAGGTTGTGCATCTGAAATTGAGAGGGTTGTCTCAAGATATTAGCATTCCTACTTGGAAGTGGGAAGACTTGAATCTGGACTTTATTGTTGGTTTGTCACCCGGCGACAACATGACTCTATTTGGGTTAGAGTAGATTGGATGACGAAATCGGCTCATTTCCTTCCCGTCAAGGTTTCCTATTCAGCGGAGGATTATTCCAAGTTGTATTTGATAGAAATGGTAAGGCTACATGGTGTCCCTTTATTCATTATTTCCGATCGTGGTACCAAATTCACTTCTCAGTTTTGAAGGTCATTCCAAAAGGGCATTGGTACTAAGGTTAAGCTTAGCACAACTTTTCATCCCCAAATCGATGGGTAAGCAGAGTGTACTATCCATACTCTGGAAGATATATTAAGGGCTTGTGTGATTGATTTTAAGGGTAATTGGGATGACCATTTGCCATTAATAAAAGTTGCCTTTAATAACATCTATCACTCAAATATCGATATCGCTCCATTTTAAGGCCTTGTATGGTAGGAGGTGTAGATCTCCCGTAGGCGGGTTTGAGGTGGGTGAAGTTTCCCTAATAGGTCTCGAGCTAGTTCATGAGGCCATTGAGAAAGTTTGACTCATTAGAGAGAGGTTGAAAACGACTCAAAGTCGGCAAAAGTCTTATGCCAATGTGAGGAGAAGGGACCTAGAGTTTGAAGTTAACGATTGGGTTTACATGAAAATCTCACCCATGAAGGGTGTGATGAGGTTTGGCAAGAAAGGGAAGCTTAGTCCCCGATATGTAGGCCCGTATCAGATTTTGAGGCATGTGGGTAAAGTTGCTTATGAGTTAAATTTGCTAAAGGAGTTGGCAACTGTGCATCCCGTTTTCCATGTCTCTATGCTTAAGAAGTGTGTTGGAGATCCGACATACATAGTTTCCTTAGAAGGGTTGGGAGTTGATGAGAGCCTTTCATATGAGGAAGTTCTAGTTGAGATTTTGGACCGGCAAATTAAGAAATTGAGAAACAAGGAAATAGCTCCCGTGAAGGTTTTATGGAGGAATCACCTAGTTGAGGGTGCTACTTAGGAGACCGAGACCGATATGAAGTCCCGATATCCTCATTTTTTCCTTCTACTCCTACTCTAGCTTGAGGTAGTAAAATTTCCTCTTGGGTTGTTCTATGATTAGGAGTCATGTGTGTTTTATGTGTTTCCATGATTTCCTTGATGTGCATGTTCTTGAGAATGCTTAAGTTTTGAAAGAGATGACTTATGTGAATTATTTTCCTCATGTTGTTGTGCATTGAGTATGAGTTGCCTATAGAATTCATGAGATGAATTAATGAACATGCCTTGACTTGGAGTGGACACTTACTCCTTGAGTATGTGCTTTGAGTATTAATTGCATAGAGGCTCCATGAGATTGTGTTGAGCATGCTTTTAAGTTTGGTGATGGTAAGTTCCTCTTTGAATGTAAGAAATCCAAAAATTTCATATATATTGGGTTGTTAGATGTAGTTCCTACTCCCGTATGGCGCATTGAGTATGTTTAGCTTGGAGTTGATGTTTCCTCCTTGGTTGTGTGCATTTTGATGAGTTACATGCATGGTGGGCTGCTTGTCTTGAGTCTTTTCATTTGAAACATGCTTAGAATCTCATTCAAGGACGAATGATCCCAAGGGGGAGATAATGTAACACCTCGGATTCGAAACAAGGCAAACCAACCATTTCAGCCAAATTTGCAGGTGCCATCCATGAGAGGCCACCCACGACCCATGAAGTGAGCCACGGACCGTAAGGAGGATCCGTGGTTTGTCACCTCCAGCCTGGACTCAGACTTCAGAACCACGGCCTAACCAACAGACCGTCGTTCAGACCACAGTTCGTGGTCCAAGATCCGTAGGTCAAGGTCCAAAAAAATAGTCTTTGACCATCGAACGACGGCCGTGCAGGATGGTCCGTCGTCCTGACCACTGTCCGTCGGTCGGTGGTCCATCGATCATTACTGGCGGTTACTCTTAGGGACTATAGGTCTTTCCAGGTTTTAATTAAATCAAAGTGTTGTCATTTTTCCTAAGTCTAGAAAACCTATATAAGTATTGTTAACCCCCTAAATTCACTCAATCTGGTCATTCTCTCAAATCCCAAAAAAAAAAAACAGAAAACCCCAAACTCCTCTCAAATATTCTCTCTATAATTTGGAAGAAGAAGGAAGAAATTGAAGCTATGGTCAAGTAAAGTCTCTAATCTTCAAGCTTGTGAGGGCTTTGTAATCAAGGTATGACGACTTTTCATCCATGGGATCCTTTCTCCTATCTGCCCCTAGAATTCCCCCAATTTGAAGAAGAATTCTCCAATTCTAGTTAAGATTTCTTCCAGTGTTGTGGATTATGATGAATGTTGATCCAATTGAGTGGATTATGATTGTTTATGATTGTTTATATAGAATTGCATGTTTTTAGGATGAAATTACATTACCCGTGCCTATTCTATGATTCTAACCTAGAATTGATAAAAAATGGGTTGATGCCTTGAAGGGAAACTTTATGGGTTTAGATATCTCCTGATAGGATTAATGAATCATGATTAGAATTGCTTGAGAGTAAAGCATAAATGATGATCATGAGATGTAGTGCTTTGAGAGTAAAGCCTAGATGATGATCATGAGATGTAGTGCTTTGAGAGTAAAGCCTAGACTATGAATTGTTGATTGTTGACGTTGAAGTTGTGGAAGGGATACTTCCCACAATGAATTGCTAAGCATGATTGTATGAATATGAAGGGTTTATTCACATGAATGATTCTAGGTTGAAAGGATTGCTCACCTAAAATTAATTTAGACTAAAAAACTATGTAATTGATGAGGCTAGAGGTGACTACCCTTGACCTCCGTATGAGAAGGATATGAGGTGATTTCCCACACTCCTTAGCATTGAACAATAGGTGATTCCCTACGTTCCTATTATTTTAAATAGACATGGAGGCGAGTACCCATTATCCTTATGAAATGATGTGGAGGTGAGTACCCGTGTCATATGATGTGATCATGGAGTTGAGTACCGATTAGATTAAAGTAAGTAAGGCAAGAGGCGAATACCCATTAGCCTTTGTAAGCTAGCCAAAGAGGCGAATCCCCATGTCTTTAAAAGTAAGCATGAATGATCAAAATTATGTTGTGATAAACGAATAGCTTGGATTGTTGCTTGATATGCCTTCTCTGAGGTAAGCTTAATTAGAGGCGGATGACTCAAGTCTTGACTAAGGATAAGTAAGGTTGCTTGAGAAGTGTTCATTTCTTATTATAATGATCATTTAGGTGCATTGATTATGCTTGTGGTTTATATTGACTAACCATTATGTGTGTGTTGTTTATGCTAGCTATCATATTTAGTACATGTTTGTACTAACACTTACTTTTGCCTACATTTCATATAAAAATGTAGGGTCCGACAACATTGATTCTCACACTCGTGGCTAGGTCCATAGTTGATCAAAGAGTGAAGATTTGGTGAGTCTTTATAGCATTCGAGGATTTGACCACCCTTTTTCCTTTATGCCTTTCTTTTATGTTTGGACTATTGTATGGGTTGTGTCCCAATATTTATTCATGTTAGGTAGATGGTTTGAGACAATTGTATTAGACTTCCGCTCCTTTTATAAAGACTTTGATTGTTTTGAAATGTTTTAAATTTTCGCATCATTTCTATTACTTTATGATATGATATGCTAAGCGGCTTGTATGAGGCCTCTCGGCGTCTTTTACGCCTTGTTACATCTGGGGTGTACCCCTGGATCATGACATGAATGGGATGAAGAAAAACATTGCGTAATTTGTGGCTAAGTGCCCCAATTGTCAACAAGTGAAAGTGGAGCATCAAAAGCTGGGAGGTTTATCTCAAGATATTAGCATTTCTACTTGGAAGTGGGAAGACTTGAACATGGACTTCAATGTTGGGTTGCGTCGCACACGGTGACAACATGACTCGATTTGGATTATTATAGATCGGATGACGAAATTGGCTCATTTCATTCCCGTCAAGGTTTCTTATTCGGCAGAGGACTATGACAAGTTGTATTTGAAGGAAATGGTGAGGTTGCATGTAGTGTCCTTATCCATTATCTTTGATCGTGGTACCCAATTCACTTCTCAATTTTGGAAATCTTTCCAAAAGGGTCTTGGTACTCATGTTAAGCTTAGTACACCTTTCATCCCCAAATCGATGGGCAAGCAGGGGGTACTATCCAAACTTTGGAAGATATGTTGAGAGCATGTGTGATTGACTTTAAGGGTAATTGGGATGATCCATTGCCTTTGGTTGAGTTTGCCTAGAACAATAATTATCACTCAAGCATTGGCATGGCTCCATTTGAGGCCCTACATGGTAGGAGGTGTAGACCTCCAATAAGTTGGTTTGAAGTGGGTGAAGTTGCCCTAATAGGTCCCGAGTTGGTACATGTGTCTATGGAGAAAGTCCAACTTATTAGAGAAAGGTTGAACACGACTCAAAGTCGACAAAAGTCTTATGCCGATGTTAGAATAAGAGATCTTAAGTTTGATGTTAATGATTGGGTCTATTTGAAAATTTCACTCATGAAGTGTGTAATGAGGTTTGGAAAGAAAGGGAAACTTAGTCCCCGATATGTGGGCCTATATTAGATTTTGAGGCGAATCGGCAAGGTTGCTTATGAACTTGCATTGCCTAATGAATCAGCATTGGTAAATCTAGTTTTTCATATCACAATGTTGAAAAGGTGTGTTGGAGATCCTATATCTATAGTCCCCTTGGATGGTTTGGAAGTTAAGGAGAATCTTTCTTATGAGAAAGTTCTGGTTTATATGTTAGACTGGCAAGTTAAGAAGTTGAGAAATAAAGATGCTACTTTCGTGAAAGTTCTTTGGAGGAATAGTTAGTTGAGGGTGCTACTTGGGAGGTGATGAGTCTGAGATTTTGACTCATTTAGGGCTTTGTTTTAATAGTTTTATTGTCCCCAATGCCTAATTTATGCTCTAAACTGATGTTAATGTGTTGATTTGCAGCAATGAATGCTAAGGAGCAAGGCAAGGACATTATCGGGCAAGAAAAAGCGAGAAAAGCTGATGAAGTTGAAGAAAGGCAATCGTGGTGATCGCCGTTCGCCGAGTGGCTCTTCAGCTGGCCAAAAGTTCCAGCATGCCAGCCCTGGGGAAAGCCAAACTTGGCGATGGAAATGGACAGTCAGTGGACCGCCTAATGTATCATCGACCTCGATCCCAATCGCTTAAAGTAACAGAACCATGAGGTTAAATAGCCAATGCAAACCGGTGATGGAATGGGACCATTGGCGCATCACCGACTTGGTCGGCGACGCTCGACTAACCTAGCCAAGTGATCTTGAAGACCAAAATTTGGGAAACTATGAATTGAATTTCAAAAGGCAAAAAAAGAATCCAGTCTTCAATCCAGTGATTCTCCTAAGTAATTTTTCCATTTTAGAACTCTGAGCTTTTGTTTGAGACTTGGTTTTAAGGAGCTTTCAATTGGATTTTCGAATTGAGTTGATTTGAAGCATTGTAGAGATTTGGGAACCATTACCAAGTTCATGGATAACATAGTTGGTAATTGTTTCTTCCTTTTTATGATGTGTGGCTAAAACCCCAATTCTTGGGGTGTGATCATGTGATTATTTTCTTTAATTAGCTTATGGGTATTGTTGTTTACTAATTTAAATGTTGATTTGAAGTGGGTTTAATTGATAGTTGTGTATTAATCTATGAATTATAGTTGCAAATGCAATTCTAACTTAGTGTTCTGGGCTTACTTGAGAAAGATGTTTTAGAACTAAGGTTTTCAATTGATGTTTGTAGTGATTGGGTTGTTGTGGATTTATCTCGAGAGAGTGAATATTAACTCGATCCTACCTATCCAGCTCGAGAGGTAGGTGAATTGAGGTATTGGGCTATTTTTAGTGTTATTCTTGTCGAGGTTCGAGAGAAAGCTATTGCATCTATAGTTAGCCTACTCACTAAGATTCAATAAATGTTAGTAAATTACAATTACTCATATAGCAAAATTAGCCTTTAATCAATCGCATCCCCAAGTATCCTTTATCTACGAGGTATTTCCATACCTACCTCTTTTGGGCTGTTTTGTGGGTATTTACTGTTTCTGTTTTGTGAATGTCAGAGCCTTTCTTGTATTCCTATATATATGTGGTTTTGATCCATTGGGTTTGTTCATTGGTTTGAATTGCAAATGGTTTGATCCGATTTTAAAATTGTCGCCTCTTGATGTGTGTGAATGTGACTATTCTCTTGCAATTTCATGTGTCGGTTGTGGTCAATACCGATGACTAAAAAAGAAGGAACCCCTCCATGTAAAAAAATGGAGAAAGAAAAGAAAAAGATTAAAAAAGAGAAGAGTTTATGAAATAAAGCTTGTGAAAAGAGCAAAAGAAATAGGGTATCCAATGAGTCATGCTTAAATTAATAATAGGGTGGATTGTGAACATCATAGAATGTGAAAGAGAAGGAGAAAAAGTGATGAAGGTAGAAGTCACTAAACCAAAATGATCATACCTTTGCACTCAGCCCCGTTACAAGCTTTGAAAGACCTTTGTGATCTTGTGTAAGCTGAAAAATAATGTTGATTGGAAAATAAGGGCAAGCCTATGGGTTGAGTCATACATGTGTTCATCTTTGGTAGCGTGAAAATTGTCTTTGATTTCAAAATTATAAATTGTTGATGAACTTTGTGTGAGCATGGAATCATTCTTGGTGTGAGGACATTTGAATGTTTTTGTTTCGCTTGAACTTGCATTTAAAGCAAGCATTGTGAGCTTGAGTTCTATTTGGTGATGGTTAGTCACAATTTGAAACTTAGAGTGCCCAATTGAACATTGAATGTGAAATTTGACCCTCTTGTGTGCAGTTGTGTTGAGTATTGAGTAGCACTGCTTGTAGAAATCCTTGTTAAACTGATTTATCTTGAGTTTTACTTGAGGACAAGCAAAAGTAAGTTAGGAGTGTTGATGAGTTTTAGATTTCGACTTATTTAGGGCTATGTTTTCATAGTTTATTGTCCTAAATGCCTAAATTATGCTCTAAACTGATGTTAAAGTGTTGATTTGCAGCAATGAATGCTAATGAGCAAGGCAAGGACATTATCGGGCAAAAAAAAGCGAGAAAAGCTAAAGAAGTTAAAGAAAGGCAATCGTGGTGATCGCCGTTCGCCGAGTGGCTCTTCAGCTGGCCAAAATTTCCTGCATGCCAGCCTTGGGAAAGCCAAACTTGGCAATGGAAATGGACAGTCGGTGGACCGCCGAATGTATCAGCGACCTCGATCCCGATCGCTTAAAGTAACAGAACCCTGAGGTTAAAGAGCCAATGCAAACCGGCGATGGAATGGGACCATTGGCGCATCACCGACTTGGTCGGTGACGCTCGACTAACCTTGCCAAGTGATCCTGAAGACCAAAATTTGGGAAACTATGAATTGAATTTCAAAAGGCAAAAAAAGATTCCATTCTTTAATCCAGTCATTCTCCTAAGTAATTTTTCCATTGTAGAACTTTGAGCTTTTGTTTGAGACTTTGTTTTACTTGGTTTTGAGGAGTTTTCAGTTGGGGTTTTTGAATTTAGTTGATTTGAAGCATTGTAGAGATTTGGGAACCATTACCAAGTTCATGGATAACATAATTGGTAATTGTTTCTTCCTTTTTATGATGTGTGGCTAAAACCCCAATTCTTGGGGTGTGATCATGTGATTATTTTCTTTAATTAGCTTATGGGTATTGTTGTTTACTAATTTAAATGCTGATTTGAAGTGGGTTTAATTGATAGTTGTGTATTAATCTATGAATTATAGTTGCAAATGCAATTCTAACTTAGTGTTCTGGGCTTACTTGAGAAAGATGTTTTAGAACTAAGGTTTTCAATTGATGTTTGTAGTGATTGGGTTGTTGTGGATTCATCTCGAGAGAGTGAATATTAACTCGATCCTACCTATCCAGCTCGAGAGGTAGGTGAATAGACGTATTAGGCTATTTTAAGTGTTATGCTTGTCGAGGTTCGAGAGAACTCGTTAGAATCGTAATAGTTGTTTGAGAGAAAGCTATTGCACCTATAGCTAGCCTACTCACTAAGATTCAATAAATGTTAGTAAATTACAATTACCCATATAGTGAAATTATCCTTTAATCGATCACATCCCTATTTATTCTTTATCTACGAGGTATTTCCATACCTACTTCTTTTGGGCTGTTTTGTGGATATTTACTATTTCTATTTTGTGAGTGTCAGATCCTTTCTTATACCTCTATATATATGTGTGGTTTTGATCCATTGGGTTTGTTCATTGTTTTGAATTGCAAATGGTTTGATCCGATTTTAAAATTTGTCACCTCTTGATATGTGTGAATGTGGTTGTTCTCTTGCAATTTTGAGTGTTGGTTGTGGTCAGTACTGATGACTTGAATAGTCCTCTCAATTGAACGATATGAGTATATGGCTACGATGAGGCGAATTGAGTTACATTGGTCTTATGTGAACTTCTAGCATCTCGTTGTGACTATCCGGTTGTTGAGTTGATCTATTGTGATGATCATTGCACGCTAACTGAAAATTGTAGAGTCTTGATTTGATGATTGTGTCGAATGCCATGTGTGGTGAGGTTATCTTGAATTATGTTCTTGATGACACCTAGAACTTTCCCCGTTAGTCCAATTGATTGATGGAAGCAAGCGATTGAAATGATCTTAGGCAAAATTTGTGAAGAGTGAATCAAAAATTGACATTATACCTCTTTGTGGCCAACTTGTGAGAGTGTGAACCTAGCTTGACATCTTTTGAGTCTATCCTTTTCTTTGGAAAAAACTTGAACAACTTTGGCCTCTTTGTCCTATCACCTATAACCTTCATGAAGTATTGGTTCGTTTAAATAGCCAACTTAGGCCAAAAGCCTAAGTTGGAGGTGCGGTGAAAAAGAACGAAAATCAAGGAATGTGAAAAATCCACCTTCAAAGGATCATGCTGAAAAAGAAGGACCCCTCCATGTAAAAAAGAAGGAGAAAGAAACAAAAAAAGATTGATAAAGAGAAGAGTTTATGAAATAAAGCTTGTGAAAGGAGCAAAAGAAATGGGGTATCCAATGAGTCATGCTTAAATTAATAATATGGTGGATTGTGAACACCATAGAATGTGAAAGAGAAGGAGAAAAAGTGATGAAGGTAGAAGTCACTAAACCAAAATGATCATACCTTTGAACTCAGCCCCGTTACAAGCTTTGAATGACCTTTGTGATCTTGTGTAAGTTGAAAAATAATGTTGATTGGAAAATAAGGGCAAGCCTATGGGTTGAGTCATACATGTGTTCATCTTTGGTAGCGTGAAAATTGTCTTTGATTTCGAAATTATAAATTGTTGATGAACTTTGTGTGAGCATGGAATCATTCTTGGTGTGAGGACATTTGAATGCTTTTGTTTCGCTTGAACTTGCATTTAAAGCAAGCATTGTGAGCTTGAGTTCTATTTGGTGATGGTTAGTCACAATTTGAAACTTAGAGTGCCCAATTGAACATTGAATGTGAAATTTGACCCTCTTGTGTGCAGTTGTGTTGAGTATTGAGTAGCACTGCTTGTAGAAATCCTTGTTAAACTGATTTATCTTGAGTTTTACTTGAGGACAAGCAAAAGTAAGTTGGGAGTGTTGATGAGTTTTAGATTTCGACTTATTTAGGGCTATGTTTTCATAGTTTTATTGTCCTCAATGCCTAAATTATGCTCTTAACTGATGTTAAAGTGTTGATTTACAGCAATGAATGCTAAGGAGCAAGGCAAGGACATTATCGGGTAAAAAAAAGCGAGAAAAGTTGAAGAAGTTGAAGAAAGGCAGTCCTGGTGATCACCAAGACCACTTAGCAAACCGCCGAGTGGCTTTTTAGCTTGCCAAAAGTTCTAGCGTGCCAGCCCTGGGGAAATCCACACTTGGCGATGGAAATGGACAGTCGGTGGACTGCCGAATGGATCGATGACCTCAATCCTGATCGCTTAAAGTTACAAAACCCTGAGGTTAAAGAGCCAAGGCAAACCGGAGTTAGAATGGGACCATTGGCGCGTCGCCAACTTTGTCGGCGATGCTCAACTAACCTTGCCTAGTGATCCTGAAGACCAAAATTTGGGAAACTATAAATTGAATTTCAAAAAGCAGAAAAAGAATCCAGTCTTCAATCTAGTCATTCTCCTGAGTAATTTTTCCATAGTAAAACTCTGAGCTTTTGTTTGATACTTTGTTTTACTTGGTTTTGAGGAGTTTTCAATTAGGTTTTTGAATTGAGTTGATTTGAAGCATTGTAGAGATTTTGGAACCATTACCTAGTTCATGGATAACATAATTGGTAATTGTTTCTTCCATTTTATGATGTGTGGCTAAAACCCCAAATCTTGGGGTGTGATCATGTGATTATTTTCTTTAATTAGCTTATGGGTATTGTTGTTTACTGATTTAAATGCTGATTTGAAGTGGGTTTAATTGATAGTTGTGCATTAATCTATGAATTGTAGTTGCATATGCAATTCTAACTTAGTGTTCTGGTCTTGCTTGAGAAAGAGGTTTTAGAACTAAGGTTTTCAATTGATGATTGTAGTGATTGTGTTGTTGTGGGTTCAGCTCGAGAGAGTGAATCTTAACTCAATCCTACATATCTAGCTCGAGAGAGAGTAGATAAATTGAGGTATTGGGCTGCTTATAGTGTTATTCTTGTTGAGGTTTGAGCGAACTCACCTGAATCGTAATATTTGTTAGAGAGAAAGCTATTGCATCTATAGTCTAGCCTACCCACTGAGGTTCAACAATTGTTAGTAAATTACAATTACCCATATAGCGAAATTAACCTATAATCGATCACATCCCCAAGAATTCCTCTCTACTTATTGAATCCCCTATTTTCGTAATTGTTATAATTTTTAATTGACAAACCAAATCCCCCCATCTGACATTCGTTGTCAACTCCTTTGATTTATGTAAATGATTTCAATAATTTTTGTTCCTACAATCGATTAGACCACGTTTATAACTTCGTAATTGAATTCTAGCTTGAATTCTAGCTTGTATCACTTTTTGTTGGGTTTATACTAGATTGCAATCGCCTACACCTAGTATTGTATGAGGTGTAGTTGAGCGTTTATCAGGAGGCCGAGGCCAATATGATATCTCACTATCCTCATCTCTTTCCTTCCAATCCTACTCAAGTTTGAGGTATTTAGCTCCTCATTGTTTATTCATTAGGTGTCATGTGTCTTAGATATTCCCATGATATCCTCATTATGAATGATTCACGAGAATCTTAAATTTTGAGGAAATGATTTTACTTGATTGATTTCTACTTGTTTATGTACATTTGAATATGAGTTGCATATACACCTTATGACATGATGTTTTAAGTATGTTTTAGCTTGGAGTTGGTGTTTCCTCCTCGGATATGTGCATTTATGTAATTGCATGCATGTTGGGATGTTAGATTTCATATCCTTTATATAATGTCTTGAATCCCATTCGAGGACGAGTGTTCCCAAGGGGGATATATTGTAATACCTCGAATGCGAGAAAGGCTAAAAAGGGGTACTTTGGAAGAACTCACAGGACAACAACTGGACCATGGACCCTCCATGGAGCCCCAGACAGGCCGTTAAGGGGACCACGACCCGTGTGGTGGCCCGTGGCAAGTCCCCCAAGCCAGTCTAAGCAAGGACCCCTCCCATAAGGTCCCTAATGACCCGTGTGGAGGGGATGGGTCGTTATAACGCTCGTGTGGGGGAGGCCGAACCAACCCAATAATTGGCCTCTTCCCACAAGCCCCTAGATGAGTCGTGAAGAGCCAAACGGCTCGTTCGGGTGGTCGTGAAAGAGAAAGGCAGTAGGGACCTCTCCCCCGGCTACTGGTTAAGGACCACGGCTGCCACCATGGCCAGTGAGGTCCTTGACGGCTCGTGAGGGCCACCATCTGGTGGTTGCATCAGCTTTAAGCTAGGGGCTTTTGGGTCTTTTCCTAATTATAATGAGCTCAACCTGTCAAAGCTGAAGGATGAAACATACTAGTTTCTGAATTAGGTAAGTGTTATTTAAGATAATAGGTAATACAATCAAAGGGAGAGAGGCCATCACCTGACTTAAAGCTTCGACTAAATCGCATTGAGTTGGAGAAGTCTTTGATTGGGATGATTTCATGATGTTAGTGAAATACACCCAAAGCTCGATGTACCTATTAAGTCATTTCAGGTTGTTGTGAAGGTAGCTAAAGCTGGAGCACGAAATGTTGATGCAGAAACCAATGTGTGTGTCCTAGTCTAGGGTTTGTAATGGCGAAGTGAAGAAGATAACCCGATCCCCTTTCCACTTTCCTATTTTGTTTCATTTTTGTTTCCTAATTTAGCATAGGTGTAGTATTTAGTTGTTGGATCGAGTTCCTTTTTGGGCATGGTCTTGGTTGTAACATTTGGTCCTATTTCAATCAAAAGGGCTTGCCCATCAGTTATAATTAAAACAGTATGTTGATCCAAGAAAATCAGGAAGAAGTGCTCCGTATGTAAGGATGCTGGTTTTGTTTTGATATAAACATTTTCTAAATGATTTCAGAACATTACTCATAGGAATAACCTATTTTTATATATTTTTTATAAAAAATAACAAAGGGAGCCACAAAAGAACTACAACTCCAAATCAAAATGCTCCATAATTATTGTTGAATTTTAATGAACTTATTTTTTAATTTGAGGATGTATCTTAATTTGAATCAACTTATGTTATATATATAAAATGTATGTTTTACTTTCAACTACATGTTTTATTTTATTATAGAACTGATGCATTTTTACAATTTTTTAATTAACAATTTACAACAAAAATTTGCATCTATTCTAACAGATGTCAATTATGTGTTACAACTTACAATAGAATTTTGCATATGTTCCAACACAATTTTGCATCTTTTCCAACAAATGTCAATTTTGTGTTATAACTTACAACAGAATTTTGCATATGTTCCAATAGAATTTTGCATTTGTTCTAACAAATGTCAATTGTGTGTAGTTTAAAACATAATTGTCATTTGTTGCAACATATGTCAGTCTGTTGTTATTTTGACAAATAAGTAATTAGATTACAATTGTCGTTAAGTGACAACAATCCATGACTTTTCTACACTGTCATTGACACAACTTATAATGCACTGTCATTACAGGGATATAATTACAACTCATCATATTCCAATCTTTACAAACTCTTTCGTTGAATCAACTTTTTCAAAAATTTGTGACTCTTTATATTCTATTAAAAAAAATTCAACTCTTCACATTTTAAATCTTTTAAAACTCAAAATTTGCAACTCTTCTTCAAAAGTGCAACTTCATAATCGTTATAAGAGAAACCTTTAACATACAAGGATGTAGAAGAGGAAATAAACTTTTACAAGAAGAGAAAAATTTTGCAGGAAGAGGAAAAGTTTTATAAGAAGAGGAAATTTTCGCAAGTAGAGGAAAAATATGAAGAAGATTACAAGAAGAGAATTCTTTTTTTAAAATTATATTGAATCGATGAATCATCTCAGTTCCTCAACAGGCCTAGTCCCTAAGTCCCTAAACTAAATAGGACGCTTATAATCGCGATCATGCCGCATCAGCTCTTTCAGTCACTACTACATGTGTCGCACCTACAGTGACAGAGAGTTTGATAAGACTCTCGAATAAGAAAGATCAATCTTGAATAAGCTTCAGTGTATTCTCATTCTAAATCTTTTTACAAGCAAGGAACTATCTATGAGAAGATAATTGTCAGGTCAGTCTGGTCGGAAAGAAGCTTGCTTATGCCTTGTTTTATATTGAAAGAAGTCTTCTGATATACCGTGAGTTTACGGTATTTCTAATACATTTCACTTACAATTTGTGTGTGTCTAGGGCCTTTTTGTATTGGTTTTTATGTGTTTTTATCATATTTTGCAGGAAAGATGTTCAGGCGCGGAATCAAAGAGACAGCTGAAAGAAATGCAAAAAAAAAGGGCATCTACGGAGGTTATCTATGGACCGTAGGTCCATTGACGCTCCGTAGATGGTGGTCGTAGATCAGCAGCCAAGGCAAATCAGGGAAATCTGACCAAGTGTGGAACCACGGTGACCATTGACGGTCCATAGATTGATCTACGAACCGTACTGTTGATCCGTAGATTGATACTGCGAGGGTTCCAATACCTGATTTTTGAAGAGTCCAAGTATGGAGCTACGGAGAGGGACTGACGGATCGTAGATCAATCTACGATCCGTACTGAAATTCCGTCGTTTGTTTCAGAGAAGCTGATTTTTGGAAGCTGAAATATTTTCCATGTCTTGGCTGACGGAAGGGACTCATGGACCATAGATCCATTGACGATCTGTGAGTCAATCTCGTGGAATGAAGACGCGTGCCTGCAACAACTTTCCTTATTTTGATTCCCTTTTAATTTAGGACTTATTTTCTATAAATAGGGCATGTAAACCTCGTTTTTAGGGGTTAGACATTCTTGTTCTATTCTAGTTCTTGACTTAGGAGATTAACTTGCAACTTTAGCAATTCTTAATTTCCTAAGTTCGTTTTGAAGATTTTGGTGTTGCAATTCAAGTTGAATTTCTAGGTTTATTATTCTTCTTATGTAAGTTCATAATTCTTTCATCTAAAACAATGAATTGTGTTCATATGATTATGGGTAACTAAACTCCACAACTAGGGTTGTGGGAACCATGAGTGATTAACAAAGTATGAATAGTAAATAAGCAATTTTTAAATAGTGTTTTGCATGCATTGATAAATCTTTCATTTAAAAGTCTTTTTAACGGTGCGCAACATTAGAACTCACCTTGTTGCTACTTGCCTGACCAAGGAGGTAATCAACAAGAAAAGAATTATCAACATAGATTTAGTGTGATACTATCTAATAGGCTAGTGTCGATTGGTACAAAGTAATAACTAAGCCAAACATCGATTATGATGTCTAATATGAGGTAAAGGTAAGGGTTAGTAAATCATACACATGTAGCCGAACCAAGGTGCGGGGTGAAATTCTCTAGATGCCGGACCAAGGATTTAGAGATACCTAACTTATCATTTTGCATGTAGCACACTAGAAGAGGATTGCTATTACTAGGATTACTGCGTTATGAGTTTGTGGGGAACACGTATACCTTAGTTAATTCTGTCATCTTGATAACAACCAAAATTGACTTTTGTTTACTGATTACTTACTGAATTCTTACAATTTGTTTCACAAATCCCCCCTTTTAATTACTTGTTTCTGGTAGTAATTTGACTAATTGAATATAATTGTTGGTTAAATTAAAGTCTAAATCATTTTCCTTGTGGGATCGATCCCAACCTACAAGTTGGGTTCTTTACTTGATAACGATCGCTTATGCTTCTTTAGGGAGGTGTAATTTGAGCGTATCAAATTTTGGCGTCGCTGCCGGGGAAATTTGGCTTTTAGATTTATTTTAACTACATCATTGAACGTTAGTCTAATATTTCTTAATTTTACTTTTTCTTTTTGTTTTTGTCTCTCTCAGGTGCTGACTCTAGTGTATGCCAAGTACACGGAGCCAAGGTGAACCACTTACTCCGTACGATCCAGAGTTGAACCGAACTTTGCGAAGAATGAATAATCAAAGAGTTCAAGTTAATCCTATTGGAGGCAATCTAGGTGATGACGTTGAGTTGCAACCACCGAGGGTGGTTGCGGGAGAAAACTGGGGTCTAGTTGAAAATCAATTAGGATATGCAGTGAGGGTGCATGGTCCACCAGTCCCATAACTGCATAACAACTACATAGGCAACGTCAATATTACTGACTCTGATGGACCTCTAGTCTTACCCCCTTTGCCTCCGAGGAACACATTTCTGGTAACCAGTAACTTAATACAAATGCTTACAGCGAGGGGCTTGTTCTCAGGGTTGCCATCGGAGGACCTACATGCTCACATAGCCAAGATAAGGGTGGTCACAAGAGCTGTGTAAGTCGACCAGACTTGGATATCGGATTGCGAGTGTTTCCTCTATCACTGACAGGCGATGCTGCTATATGGTTCATTGAGCTTCCTTATAACTCAATCTATACATGGAACCAACTGAGGGATGCGTTCTTAGCAAGGTATTATCCAGTGTCCAAGAAGCTCAATCACAAAGATAAGGTCAATAATTTTGTGGCATTACCTGGAGAGTCTGTAAGTAGCTCATGGGACAGATTCACTTTGTTCATAAGAGGTGTTCTGAATCACCGTATTGATGATGAGTCGCTGAAGGAATATTTCTATCGAGGTTAGGATGATAACAATAAAGCAGTGCTTGATACTATTGTTGGAGGTTCATATGGTGAGTGCACATACACACAGATAGTAGAAAAGCTGGAGAAGATCTCTCGCAACAATAACGCATGGAGCACTAGGATGTCGGATACTGGGAGAAACACATTTGTCATTCATGCTACAAACAACCAGTCTGCGGATGAGATTCGTGAAGAGATGGCTCAAATAAGGACCGAGTTGGGGTTGGTATTAAAGCATGTGAGCGGAAGTGCAGAAAAGGTAAATGCTGTGAACTACTTGACTAGAACTCCACCACCAGTGGAAGAGTGTTACTATGAAGAGGATGCTTATGCTTTGAATGATCAGACGAGGGGTTTTCGATCAAATGCCCAAGGACCCAACACGGAAAATTGGCGCCAAGGTCAAGGAAACCAAGATCGAAACTATGGCAATTACAATCGAGAGGGTCAATATGTCCGGGATGGAAACTTTAATCGCGACAACAACTACAATCGGAACAACTATGGCAACAGAAATGATCAGGTTGGACCTTATGTTCCCCTTCGAAATCGGGAATCTGGTACTAGGGAAGCTGGAGGCAATATGACACGTATTGAAAATATGATGCATAAGATGATGAGAAGGTTTGATGCAACTGATGAGAATGTGAAAGAGATGAGAAACGACTTGTCTGGTATTGGTCAAAAGGTTGATGCCCATGCAGTGTCAATAAAGCATCTAGAGTAGTAGATGACTCAGTTGTCTACTACAGTAAACTCACGTCAACCTGGCACTCTTCCTAGCAACACCATCCAGAATCCAAATAATGATGGTCACTATATGGTAGTTACTACTCGAAGGGGTAAGCAAACCATAGATCCACATATGCCATCTGTGGTGGATGTTGAGATTAGAAAATAAGATGATGTGGTCGAGGCTAGAGACGAGTCTGAGACTGCGACAGAGAAAGAAGCGGAGATATCTCAAAAAGTGGTCCCCATACCTACACCTCCACCACCTTTTCCACAGAGGTTAGTGAAGAAAACTGAAGATGGTAAATATCGCAGGTTTATTACTATGTTGAAGCAGCTTTCCATCAACGTTTCGTTGATAGAAGCTTTGGAGCAAATGCCTGGGTATGCAAAGTTTATGAAAGATATGGTAACTAAGAAGAGGTCTGTGAGTTTTGAAGATGATGATAGATTGTAGCATTGTAGCGCTATTACTACAAGGTATCTTGTGCAAAAGAAGAAGGATCCTAGTGCCTTCACGATTCCATGTACTATCGAATTGTTACACTTTGCTAAAGTATTGTGTGATCTTGGTGCTAGCATCAACCTCATGCCATTGTCTATTTACAAGAAGTTGGGTCTAGGTGACCCAAAGCCCACTGCAATGCGGTTACTAATGGCCGATCAAACTGTGAAGAGGCCCATTGGTGTACTCCATGATGTGCTAGTGAAAGTGGAGTCTTTTATTTTTCCGGCAGATTTTGTGATTCTTGATTGTGAGGTTGATTTTGAGGTTCCCATCATCCTTGGGAGACCATTTCTTGCCATAGGGTGTGCGTTGGTTGATATGGAAAAGGGACAGATGAAGTTCAGACTGAACAATGAAGAAGCAACTTTCAATATTTGTAGGTCCATGAAGTAGAGTGGTGTGCTCCAAATAGTATCTGCTATAACTTACAGAGTGGAGAGTGGGACAGAAGTGCAAATTGAAGAGCGACTAGGTGTTGAGGCACTAGCAGCAGTTATGATGAATTTCAATAGTGATGGTATTGAAGAGTATGATGAGTTGGTTGCCGCACTCGATAGGTGTGAATATCGGTCCAAACCAAAGAAGTATGAGTTAGACATGAAGAATCGCGAGTCCCCACCCGCAAGACCATCTATTGTTGAGGCATCGAAAGTGGAGCTTAAGGCTCTACCACCACATTTGAGGTATGTATACTTGGGCATAGAGAATACTTTACTGGTCATCATTGCGGCAGATTTGAATGCGAGACAAGAAGAGTGCTTGGTGACTGTGTTAATGAGGTTCAAACGAGCTATTGGGTGGACTATTGTAGATATTATTGGGATTCCTCCCTGTATTTGCTCTCACAAAATCCAACTCATGCCAGATCATAAGCTCAGTATTGAGCGCCAGAGAAGATTAAATCCACATATGCAAGAGGTAGTTAAAAAGGAGATCATCAAGTGGCTGGATGCAGGAGTTATTTATCCCATTGCAGATAGTAGTTGGGTGTGTCCTGTGTAGTGTGTGCCTAAAAAAGGTGGTACTACTGTGGTTCCAAATGAAAGAAATGAGCTTGTTCCAATGAGGCCTATGACTGGATGGAGAGCTTGTATGGATTACCGGAAGTTGAATGCGTGGACAGAAAAGGACCACTTTTCTATGCCATTCATGGACCAGATGTTGGATAGACTTGCAGGAAAGGGTTGGTATTGTTTTCTTGATGTGAAACGACCCCAAAAATGCCCGAAAATGTGCTTCGGAAACACCTATAATTGTAATTTCCATATATCTCAAAATCCGTGCATGATTTCGGAAATTCGACTTCATATTCTTATTCAGGGGTCAAATTGAGTGGGGAATGGGTCTAACCCTAATTTTAGAGCAACCGTATCAAAATTCGAAAATCGCAAAAAATGCGATTTGGAGGGTCAACTTTAAAG
>JAJOOR010004903.1:0-23701 GCA_036250505.1 Solanum acaule | reverse complement strand
CAGATAGCAAAACCTCGTGGAGTCAGCAGGGTGCCGGATCTTCTTGGAATAAAAGTGATGGTGGATCGTCTTCAAGTAAGCAAGCGGGTGGATCTTCTTGGGGTCAGCAATCGGATGCAAATGCTGAAACTGGATGGAAAAAGCAAGATGGTGGATCAAATAAGCCAGATAGCAAAACCTCGTGGAGTCAGCAGGGTGCCGGATCTTCTTGGAATAAAAGTGATGGTGGATCGTCTTCAAGTAAGCAAGCGGGTGGATCTTCTTGGGGTCAGCAATCGGATGCAAATGCTGAAACTGGATGGAAAAAGCAAGATGGTGGATCAAATAAGCCAGATAGCAAAACCTCGTGGAGTCAGCAGGGTGCCGGATCTTCTTGGAATAAAAGTGATGGTGGATCGTCTTCAAGTAAGCAAGCGGGTGGATCTTCTTGGGGTCAGCAATCGGATGCAAATGCTGAAACTGGATGGAAAAAGCAAGATGGTGGATCAAATAAGCCAGATAGCAAAACCTCGTGGAGTCAGCAGGGTGCCGGATCTTCTTGGAATAAAAGTGATGGTGGATCGTCTTCAAGTAAGCAAGCGGGTGGATCTTCTTGGGGTCAGCAATCGGATGCAAATGCTGAAACTGGATGGAAAAAGCAAGATGGTGGATCAAATAAGCCAGATAGCAAAACCTCGTGGAGCCAGCAGGATGCTGGATCTTCTTGGAAGAAGAGTGAAGGTGAAGGTGGATCCTCTTGGGGGGGTAAGCAATCTGATGCAAAGGCAGATAATGACTGGAAAAAGCAAGATGGTGGATCTAGCTGGAGTAAGCCAGACAGCAAAACCTCTTTTAACCAGCAGGGTTCTGGATCTTCTTGGAATAAAAGCAACGGTGGATCTTCTTGGGGTAAGCAATCTGATGGAAATGCAGAGACTGTCGGGGAAAAACAAGATGGTGGATCTAATTGGAGCAAGGCTGATGACAGCAAAACCTCTTGGAGCAAGCAGGATGATGGTTCTTCTTGGAACAAAAAGGACGATGGATCTTTCTCCAAGCCAGCTGGAGGTACTTCTTGGGGCAAAGGAAGTGGTGGATCTACTTGGAATAAGAAGGAAGCTGGATCTGGTGGGGGAGAAGATACTAGATCTACTTGGGGCAAACAGGATGGTGGATCTTCTTGGGGTAAAGAAGCTGCAGGGGGTTGGAAAGAAGGTGAGAGTGGGAATAGTGGTGGTACGGACCAAGAAGGAGGGAACTGGGGAAAGCCAAGAGAATTTGATGGAGGTCGTGGATCAGGTGGTAGGAGAGGACGAGGTGGTTGGCGAGGAGGTCGAGATCAAAGTGGTAGAGGAAGATCCTTTAATCAAGGACGGTCTAGTAGCTGGACTACTGATGGTGAAGATAATAATAATAATTCTAATAATGTAGCATTTAAGGATAACCAGTCTAGTTGGAGTAATTCACAGGAACATGGTAAAAATCTTAATGAAGACACCAGTGGTCCTAATAATCAATCGTCTGATTTCCAGAGCACTGGTGGTTGGACTGCTTCCAAACCATCAAGTGATGGATGGTCTTCTAGTTGGAATAAAAATTCAGCCACAACGGAGGTAGGAGGTTCTGGTGGAAACCAGTCTGATTGGGACAAAAAATCTGGTGAAGTGGGTGGAGCTGCTGGTTGGGACAACAAGATTACCCAGAAAGCGTCAGAAGGTAACAACTCTGCATGGAATAGCAAATCTGCAGTCGAACAAGATGGAAATGGAAAAAATCAAAATGATACATGGAAAAAGACTTCTGATGGAGGTTCATCTACCGGATGGGGTCAAAGTAATTTGTGGAAGGGTGGAACTAATGATGCGGGTGGAACTCAAGATTCTTGGAGCAGCAAAAGTAACTGGAATTCTGGAAGTGGCTTCGGTGGCAGCAACCAGCAATCTGATTCTTACAGTGACAGGGGAAGAGGTGGTGGTTGGAGGGGAGGCCGTGGTAGATCAGATAGGGGTGGATATGGAGGTAGGGGTGGTTCAGATGGTGGTGGCTTTGGAGGTAGGGGTGATTCAGATGGTGGCGGCTTTGGAGGTCGGGGAGGTTTTCGAGGTAGAGGGGACAGAGGAGGTTTTAGAGGTAGAGGATCAGATGGGGGAGGATTTCGTGGTAGAGGGCGTGGAAGGAGGGATGATAGTGGTGAATGGCAGAATAGAAATGATTCGCAGGAAGATAAACCCTACAGTTGGAGCAAAGGCTCTGGCAGTGATGCTGAGGGATGGAAATCTAATAAGGGCAGTTGGAGCCAAGATAACAATAACAAAGGCAGCTGGAAGAGTGCTGATAGTACAGGTAATGCTGATGATGGTGGATGGAAGAAAGGATTGGACTCTGAAAAGAATGCGAGTGGAAGTGGTGCTAGTACTACCAGTTGGAATAGTCAAGGAAATAGTTGGAAAGCATCAACTACTACTACAGGAGGTAATGCTGATGATGGTGGATGGAAGAAAGGATTCGACTCCGAAAAGAACGCGAGTGGAAGTGGTGGCAGTTGGAAGACTGAAGGAAATAGTTGGAAAACATCTACTGCTACTACGGGAGGTACTTCGTCAGGGTGGGGTCAGCAGACAACTGTTGGCGAAAAGGAGGTTCAGAATGACAAGGGAGCAAGTTGGAACCAGGGAACTGGTTCAGGAAACGCGAGCACAGCTTGGACTGCAAACAAATCCAACACCGACAATGTGAACAAACCAAAAGAAACAAGCGACGGACCGAGTGATGCATGGGGTAAATCAACCAGCTCTTGGGGCAAAGGAAACAGCTCTGGCGGCCAGGGCGGCTGGTGATAGCTTTGAACGGTAATTATATGTACATAAACTTGGTTGATATTCTTCTTATTTAGGTCTTTATAATCTAAATCTTTGCCCTATATGATGCACAGATTCTACATGCAGATATTTGGGATGGCAATCTCAACGTTTTTACATTAAAAGATGAACTATTTGAAACTTCATTAGCTGTCGCTATACAATGCTTAATATACTTGCTCGGTTGAGATTGTTATGTTAAATATTTTGATTCCAAACCGACTCCTGTTATGCTCTTCCAAATTGATCCGTTTAATTTGGAACTGGCTAAAATGTTTAATGTACATGTCATTTTGTATTTGCCAGTTTCCTTGTTGACCATTATAGTAATAATTTTGTCCTTAATTTATGCAGGTTATTTTGCTACGGAGGGTTGATTGGGCCATCCATGTAATTATGGTTTGTAAAAAAACAAATGACGGACTAGGTCTTGGGGGAAGCATGGATTGGGACTTTAGATGTATCGTAAGTTATTACTCTTGAATTGCAGGACATAAAACTTTTGGAATGTTGGATGTTTGATAAGACTCTTCATTTTCAATTTCGAAATTGATAATTGTCGCGGTGCTTGCTTTCGCGATGACTTTAACATGTAGCCTTTGGCATGGATTGTGTTTGGCCAAATTACTTTCTCCTCCAGTTGTGCTATTTACTTGTGTTTGTGTCTTTCATTACTTCTTTTTTTAATCTGTTTGTGTCTTGAGTTGAGGGTTTATCAGAAATAGTCTCATTACCTCACCTCTGAGACGTAAGGTTTGTGCATTATATAGGAAAACATTGAGTATGTTGTTAATCGTGGAGCCACAAGTAAAATACTATTTTGCATTATTAAACTTGGAAATGTTGTATTATTATTATTAAGTGAAAAGGATGTTTAGAATTCCTCAAATCACTCGCACATGGAGATTAGTATGCGTAGAAAACAAAAGAACACATTGTATCAAAGTGTTTGGTTTAATTGAAAAAGGCTAAAAAGTCATAATAGGCTCTGAAATTGATGTATGATCCGAAAAAGGAACCTTGGCCAACCATACTCTTATCCTTCTAAAATTTAATAATGCAATTTTTAACACTTTAATTCATCATCATTTAACACAAAAAGTCAAAAAATTCCAATAGCCACCAATTCCAAGTCATACTCAAGCACCCCACAAGAAGAAAATAAGTGAAAACAAAGTGGTGACATCCTAACAACCCATAAATACCTCTTTGACATTCTTATCAATAAATTATGCATTTCTCAAACAATTTTAGATGTTTATGTAATTCTTGTGAAATAGATTTTGTATTCAATCAAGTCTTTGATTAAAAAAAAAAAAGGAGAGAGGAGAATTTCCATGAATGTGAGCACGGTGACATTCTTTAGAATTGTCTTTCTCATACTGTGTAAACGAACTTCAAATCTGAATTGTTTTCATTTCGTAAGCAAATTCTATTTCTACATTACTTTCTTTACTATCCACCATTTCTATATTTTTAAAGCTTCTTTTAAGTTTTTAAGTAAGAATAGGTGACAATAATATGTCTATATCATATTGTTGAGTGCAGGATTGAGATTTAAATTTTAAACTATTTTTAAAAATAAAACAACATTATTCTTTTTAAATAAAAAATTGGAACAAGACATAAAAAAAAGTGAAATCTAAGAGTGTGACACAATATCTAACAACCCATAAATTCCTCTCTTTGACATTCCTATCAATCAATTATTATTATATACAAAGAAAAATTGGGACCCTTGAGATTATCAAGTTGCAATATATTTTCTTATATCTTTTGATTCTTTCTTGAATAAATATAACAATATAAGTAAATGCTATAGTAAGATTAAAAATAATTGGTTGGTGTACAAAAATAAAATAATTAAAAGAGATAATAAGATAGTATAATAAGTGGTTGATGATATTTTTTGTGGTGCGCCGCTCCCAAACATCATTCCAAAAAAATCACTATCATCGCCGGCGCCGGTGGACCCGCCACCACCGCTCCCGCTAGCTCCGGTGGTGGTCCCTCCTCCATATGATATACTAATACTTTTATCCCTGTTTTTTTTTTTAATAATGAAATATATTATTAGAGATTGAATCTTAATATTTTCCATATAAAATAGAGATATATAGATGTGAAAGAATGAGTTACTAGAGATTTAACATATATACATATAAATGAATTTAAGATTGGAGTATTTTGTACCTATTAAAAAATATTATTATAATAAATACATCGTTTGAACTAAAACATAGTATATGTGCGTGTGTAATTGCTAAAATTTGTCTGGCCAATCCTAAGGATCAAATGCACCCTTTGAAATCCACAGATAATAACCCTGTCTTTTTCATTTTTCATGAGTTTCTTGTATATAATAAAGTATCTCTAGCCCTTTTTCTACAATGATTTAGAATATTTTGATCAAATTTTCCAATCTAATCTGAGATTGAATTATTATTTCTTTTCCACCTAAATATCATGCTTAATTTGCATGATGCAAGATTCAATTATGTGAGCAAAATCACGAGTCTCTCAATCATTATTGCCACTTGAACTAAGCTCCACCAATTTAAGAATAAATTCATAATTTGAAAAGAACAATATCTTTCGTATTAAATATTGAATAAATTTAAATTTTCAATTCCCCCCACCCCCTTATTTTTTCTTTTCTAATACCATTCAATAATTTTGTTATACAAAGAGACTAAGAGAGACATATACCTAAAATGATGGGTTTTTTTTAAAAAAAAATTGCAATAAAAACTATAATAGTTTGTTGGAGAAAATGCATGTGGGCAAATAGTAGATGTCCCATTATGAGTCTCATTTTTCTTTGATAATGACATTCAAAATTTATTTCAAGAAATATGATAGGGTGAGTAATTTTTTAATTTTTTTTGGTTTTTATTTATTCAAAATATTAATTAAACAATTCTAATAGGTTAGAGAACTGGAAAGGTCTTTTTAACATGACATTTTCTAAGAGTAATACATCCAAAAAATAGATAGAGGAAATTGTTTATTTACAGAAGGAAATATTTATTTATATGGGTGCAAGTACAATAACAACATTCCCAAGTCCCAACCTAAATCTATAGGTGAGGTCCGAAAAAAATAAGATACACTGAATTTACTAGCATTTGACTATAGATTTTTAATTAAATTTTTAAAATTTACCTTCAAATATCAATTTGCCTATAAAATTTTGAATGATATTTTGAAAAGTTGTCTTCAAAACAAATTCAAGTTTCAAAAAATGGTCTAGATAAGCTTTTGAGACTTTCGCTAACAAAATTTCATGATCAAACATAATTTCAAGTTCTAAAGATCGCAACTTCAAAAGTTAAAGCTTATAATTTTGAACATTAAAATCTATCATTAAACGAGAGTTTTATCTCTTTTCTTTACGAGGTAAAGAGACTGTTTTCGACGTACAAAATTCAAGAGGAGTGAGTCTAATATGTACTAGTACTTGCATTTTTTCCACTAAATCTTTAATACCAAATTGAGCAACTAGGCCATATGGGCCCTACCTTATCTTTAGTCCAAAAGGCCCAATTAATATCAAATATGGGGTCCAAATTCTTTAATAAAAAAGTGCATTTTGGGCCCACTTTTTTGCATGGGCTGGAATGCATGAACCCAAAGAATCTAACTTCACATCTCTCACACACTCTTATTAAATAACCTCACATGACCTAATCTTCCCTTTTTGCCCTTCCCTAAATTTAATTGTAATTATTAGTACTATACTATATAGATTAGATACATATATAAAATATAAAGATTCTAGACTTGAGCTCTTTATGTTGTTAGAAATTTGTTAGTGCAATATTATTAATGATGTGATTAAGAACTATGAGATTTTAGGTTGAAGTAAAAATACTAAATAATTTTTATATCATCTGTTTAAGTCAAGATAGACAAAGTTACCAATGGGACATAGTAAAGACCTATAAATTAATTGAATTGAATGAAAGTTTGATTCGAAAACCACGATCAAAATAAACAAAAGAAAAATACTAGATTCATAACACTTTATGTAAGATTAGGTGACGTTAAAAGTGACTAGGTCCACGAGTTGATCAAATACAAGAAAAAATGGACCCCTTTCTTGAGCAGTGATATCTCCATCACCTTTTAAATTATCAAATATTATGCATAATCTAATATTACTAAAGTTAACTTTACTTATCAATAAATTATAATAGAGAGATAAATATTACATAATTCTTAATAAAAGATTTTCACAGGTTTAGGCCTTTTGAATGGAGTTTTCTTCGTTTTTAACTACAGATCTTTCTTCACGTGATTTCAAATTTAATCAATTTCAATACGACTATAGAAAAAGACAACTCAAAGAGTACATAAGGCTCTATTAAGATTCTCAATGCACGTATTCTCACGTGGATCCATGTATCATATATATCTTTCTACTTATTCTAACCTTTCTACTAAACTAAAATAAAATAAAATATACTTTCTCCGTTCCGATTTGCTTTTTCAAAATTAATTTGACATAATTTTTTATTTTTTTTAAAAAAGAACTTTCAAAACTTTGTAATTTCAAACTAACATATGATAAAATGTATTAAAATGTTTTAATCCTATGATCTAACATTGCATGTAAAAAGTTAAAACCTAAATAATTGTCAAAAAAAGAAGAGCTTATTTTTTAAACGGATGAAAAAAGAAAGTAAAGCAAAAAAATCGAAATGGAGAGAGTATATTCTTTAGCCTTTAACGAATCCACACTATTTCCTATTCGATCAACACCCTCACTGCGAAATAAGAAAGAAACAAGAAAATGTATTTTTCGAGATTTAAAAAAATATAGTAAACAAAAAATTAAAACAAGAAATAGTGGGTTCCTTAATTTTATTCCACTATCGCCACACAATCATATAATCTAGTGGTATTATTCCCTTTAGTCTTAGGTATGCAAAACAATAAAATAGTCAAGTATATAAATTTTATTTTCTAATACAATCAACATTTATCACAACTAGATATCAGATAACTTTATCCTCAATAACTTAAACAAATAAGAAAAAATCACTTAACGTTTTTTCTAAGTCATAATCTCCACTAATGTTTTCATCTATTTCATTAACCGTTAGACCATTTAGTCCATTTTTTTTCATGTAATTTCTAATTATTAACTTTTAAGTATCTTAATATTAAGAAATTATTTAGATACTAGGGGTAAAAATGTCAATATATAAGAAATGTTTGGGGGGGCGGGGGGGTTGTACCTTGGGGCACCAAAAACACCGGCATTAAGAGTAAGTTGATCAATAATAGCAGCGGATTTGGGCTCCACGCTCGAGGCTTTCGCGTATTGGTTGCCAAGTCCTTCTTCACCCGATGGCACAAAAAATGCTCCATTTACCATTACGTCTCCATCTGTTCTCCAGTTCCACCCACTCCACTCCCCCTCGTCTGTCTCCACGCGCTTTGTCACCTATTAAACAGACAAACATTCTTGTTAATTTTATGGGTAATTATGCATTTTGCAAACATTCTTGTTAATACTTAATCATCAATTGAGAGTTTTATGTTTACTCTAATAGGAAAATTTGGAAATTGAAATATGGTCCCTACAAAAAGGGTCAATTTTTCCACAATAAATAAGACAGTAAAACAGAAAAAAACATGTGTTCTAGCCTAGTTAGGGAGGGTTTATTTTTGAAGCTGAAAAAAAAAATGAATATGACATTTAAACTTTTTTTTCTTTTTTGGTATTCCATCCGCGGTTCGGAACCCGACTAAATTCGAATAGCACGTTCCAGGACTGGGCCCACTCAAGAGTGACTCTTCCAACATACCGAGCTCAAACCTAAAATCTCTGATTAAAGATGAGTAACCACTACACCACAACCCACGTTGATGACATTTAAGCTTTGTATAATTAGTCAAGTGTCTATTTTTCTTTAAGAAGATGAAGGTGATGGTGTCTGAATTAACTTGCACATTTTTGAATAATTTTATCTTTTATGAGTCTCTTCTATTTTTCGGTGCTACGATGATTGAAATTCTTTCACACTTCTAATGAAACAAAGACCCTCATAATAAAGGGTGTTGTATTGGATCAATGAATTTACTAGTCAATTACTCGGATTAATTGAATCAGTAAATTTTGAATATAAATATTTTAAAAAAAGACAGAGAAGGGAAAATACCTCTTTTGCATTTGCATCGAGTGGGGCAGTATATCGATTGCCTTGACTATTAATAGTAGGATTAGCACTTCCTCCAATTGCATACATTTGCCATTCAGTAAAATCATTGTTGACTACATGTATATATCCTCTTCTACATCTTGGCATTCTTTGTACTAGCCCTACTCCAAAATGATTGAATGCTATTGTCACCTATTTTATTCACAAAATTACACATTAAAACCCAAAAATTTAATATGAGGACAAAAAACTATATTATATGAAATATCTTAATTTTATTCTAAGCTATAGAGCTCCAATATGAACCCTAATTGCAGTATAAAGAATGGTAAATTCAAATCATAGTCAAAAGCATATGGATAAATAAATTCAGAGGTAGAGTAAAAAGTATGAATTTCGACAGTATTTGTCTTAAAAATCATTTTAATATGTATAAGCTACTTCTTTCGTTTAAAAAAAAATAATTAAGTTTCATTTGATATGGAGTTTAAGAAAAAATAAAGAAGATTTTTCAGTTTTATGGTCAGAAAGTAAATGTATCAAACTTAAACATGTCAGGTGGAAAACTGAAATTAAAATGTTGTCAAAAAAAAAAAAAAAAGTCAAAAGGTAGGTTATTCTTTTTGAAAGTTTAGAACCGAAATAACTCAAAATTACTATAATTCAGCATGGTTAAACTTCAAATTCTTAATTTGTCTTTAGATAAATCTGAACCTTTTTCCAGAAGTAATTTTGACACGTGAAGTTCACTCATTTAACTTCATTACAAAAATATGAATAACCTCAAAGTATAATGAACAACTACGTTATTCAAACTTTTCAAAAAAATATCAATTGATAAATGTCGGAACCTTCATAAGTAGAATATTTTTGAAGGATCCGACCATCTATAACGATATTTTTGAAAAGTACGAACAACATTTACGGAGGTATTGAAAATTCATCTAACCTGCATTCCAGCATCAGGCAAGTACTTATCATCATGTCCCAGCAGCATAACTTCATCATGGTGACTGAAATAGCTATTAGAGATCGTTATACCAGTGGACCCCATAATAGCATCAACTAAGCCATCAGTACAATGCGATAAAGCACAATGATCAATCCATATATTCCGTGACGCAAATATTGAGATCCCGTCGCCGTCCGATCTACCCCGGTGACCGACGTGCGTCGGCGTCGACCGGATATCAGTATTCCCCGACGGTAAACAATTGTAAATATGAATATTGTGTATAATCACATTGCTAATATACTGCAACGTTATACATCCGTTACCGGTGATGTGAACTTTTGCTCCCCGGCCGTCGATTGTTTTGTAACTGTTAACGATGAGTTCGTGTTTCAATTTTATGAACATTTCGCCGGAGAAGATGATCCAGAGTGGTTCTTCCTGGATTACGGCGTACCGGAGTGTTCCCGGAGTTGGATTTACGGTGTCGAGATCGGAGGAATCGGAAACGACGTAGTATTTGCCGTTTTTACCTCCGATTGCGTTCTGGCCGAAGCCGATTGCGCAATCGGCTAAGCGCTGCCGGTTTTTCGACCAATTTGGATCACAACGCCAGCAATCGTCTATTGGATTTCCGGTTTCACATTGAGTAGTTATGGCATTCATGGTGGTGTTCCATAGTTGCCTTCTCGAAATCGATTCATTCACCTTCCTGTAAACAAAGAAATAGATATATTTAGCATGTAATTGTATTAGCACAAACGGATCGAATTCCATCAGAACCGTAAAATTTAGTATGTTTGGACGAAGAATCAATATGAATATGTGACTATTTTGAGCTCAACCAACATATGTGATTTACTCCCGTAAAGATCAAAACACACCAGAAGACTTTTTAGTGCTCCGTGTGGGGGAGCAAGATGAGTGGTACATTTGGCGAGCATTGATGAAGAATGCAAGCAAAATTGGAGCTCGGGTATTGAGAAGCTGATATTTGTGGTGAAATTTAACTATTTGAAGACATTGTAGCAGGAAAGAATCAAAAACCAGATGGAGTTATCGTCAATGTGGTAAGTACTCTTTCATTTTTAATCAGTAATTTCAAATTCGAGTTCTGACTACTGAGCTATCTTTGGTACACTATGTTTTACCTCCAATGTGGGACTTCCTGATACAAAGTCAGATTAGTTTGAGTCCTAAAACGGACATTGAACACCTCAAGAGAAACCAAAAGAAAAGCTCAGATTGGATTTTCTGGTAAAAAACAGAGGAACTTGAAAAAACAGAGATAGCCAAACGACAATAATATATTTAGTGTAATTCAACCAGTGAGGTCAATAAGATGTACGTAGACCTTACTTCTACCTATGTGGGCTAGATAAGTTATTTCTGATAGACTCTTGATTTAAGTAAAGACACAGAGATGCTCATATGAGCAAAAAATACTAAGAATATGAGGTAATGTTAAGCATAAAGTTAGAATCACCTTTGTACTTCTTGAACAACAGCTTCAGGGTAAGGATGTTGATGAGGAAGTGTGAGATTAAAGGAAACTATAATTTGAGGAAAAAAAGAGATTAACAAACAAAACAAGAGAATGCATATGACAGAAAACATCTTTGTAAGTATCACAAAAATTGATTGAATTGTGTTAATATATTCTTTGTATTTGTTGTTTTGTTTCTTGTGTAAAAGGAACTCTCTCAATGTAGGGAAGAGATTTCTTGCTCTTGAAATATTTTGGAAAACATAAATGTTTTATATATAAAATTTAGTTGAGCACTAGTAACAATTTTTTTTATAATAATGGTGTTTTTGGACTTTGTAGTAGTATATTTTTGTGTGTATATGCAAAGCCAAAACCCAATATCCACACAAGGAAAGTTTAGTTTTTTTTGTGTGTGAGAAAAGAGAGGAAGAAGCCTCTTGTTGTTTTTCTCTCTTTTTGCCGCCTTCTTTTGCCAATTCCATAAATATGTCCTTTTTAATCGGCTTAGTGTACGAGTATACATTTAAATTTGTATGAAATTGAACAAGTAGGCATATATGTTCTACGTGACATAATACATAGGATGTCGCGTAGGACACAAAATTATCATATAGGATGTTACGTAGGATGAATGAATCTATTCGTTTAGTTTTATTCAAGTGTAAGTGTCTACTTGTGAACATTCAAAATTAGAGGGTATACATGTAAGTTGAGGTCAAATTAAAGGATGTATTTATGAACTATGTCTACTTATTTTATATTATATAACATTCATATAGTCTGTTCTTTTATCTCAATTAAGTGTTTTATTTTATATTTTAATCAATTTTAAAAAGAGAGTGTTTTTTATATTTAGTAAAGTTTTCTTAATTTCTATATTTTAAGTAACAAGTTTATATGAGAACTATACATATTTTTTATTTAAGAAATTTAAGACCATTAAGTTTTAAAGTATTTATTTTTTTCTTAAATTTTATGTTTAGTTAAATTAAGACACTTAAATTAAGACGAAAATAATTTATACTTGTTCGGTCCTAATTCATATTGGCATGATTCTTTGAGAGTCGTAATTTGACTCTCGATATTATACTATGTCATATAAATTGAAACTAAAAAAATAATTAGAAAGTGGCTTATCCAAAAATGTATCATCAGCTTCTTGTGGGGACATAAAAGTTGGGATTTTTCTACTTTAGGGGCTGGAGATTCTTTTATTGAAAGGGAGAAAGAATTTTTTTTTTTCTCTTTTATTAATATTTTCTCATAATATTATATGCTAATTTATGGTATTATTATTATATTCTGCAAAATCTTTTTACTTTCTAGATCTGGACAAGTGGTAAAACCTTTTTTTAAAACACGTAATTATGGTTTAAAAGGTTGTGATTTGTGAATGTTAAGATTTGACCTAAACTAAATTAACTATATAACCTTTTTAAGGCCATAATGTCCTACCAAAAATAAAAACAAGACCATAATTGCAATAATAAGATGGTAGGTCTCTTCCATTATTATTTTTAAAGAAAATTATTTTCTATTTTTTAATTATATTACCAAAAATGAAAACAAGCCTTAATGTTTGTGCATATATTTCTCAACCTTACGCATAAATTGTTAGACAGTCATTTAATATTTGCAATTACTTTAAAATATTTAGATCATAATCTAATATTCTCTCACAATTTCTCAGTTTGTCAAAAAAATTCAATCGATAAAAATTACACCGATTATGATCTAAATTCAATCGTAAAATTTACACCAATAAAAATTCAACCGGTAAAAATGACAACAGTAAAATTTCAATTGGCAAAAATTAAACCTGATAAAATCCATCTTAGCAAAGTGCTTGTTAGAAAAAATCATTAAAAATTAACATTTGAAAAACATGAATAGTGATTTAAAATTGTGCACTGTTTATTGCCAACAAACACTACAATTATAATGTTACCATTATTATGTTGAATAAGCAAAACATGTCAAGTTCCCAAACCAAGCAAACATCATGAAATCAAAACCTTCGAATTCTTATGAATACTTTAATTGCAAATATATTATATGATGTTATTGAATTAGAAAAGTTTTATATAAATATTTTTTGTTTGGCTAACTCAATCTAAAAAATAATGTTAACATGATGTAATATTAATTATTTTAATATTTACCAAAATAAATATTTATTATTTTAGGTTATAGTCGTATGATTTTTTTCAAATGACCTCACACCATTAAGAGTGGATGAAATAGCTCCTACTGACAATTTTTTGAATTTGTCTTTGAAAAATAACCTTTGTCATGGAGTTCTAAATTTCACAATTAAAGCTCCATAGCAATGTTATGAAATTTCACACGTAGAATTTGAATTGCAAATATATGATGTTATTGAATTAGAAAAATATAATTAATTTAAAAAAATATTTATATCCTCAAAATATCCAAATATGTTTGTTTATTTCATGTATAAACATAATGTTTTTAGATAAAGATTTCCTATGACATTTTTCACAAGATTAGTTGAATGAATGTGGTAGGTGCAATGTCATAATTTTTTGGGTATCAAATTTTTAAAAATCAATCATGTTAATTATAATAAAATATAAAAAGCATCCCACCAATCTAATTATTGAACATAATATAATAGATTTAATTATATAATTATCATGTAGTGAAGTCCATGTCATTTATTTGGCCCTTCCAAAATGGTTCATGTCATATTAGAACTTGGATTCTGGATGCCACATTAAAAATCAAAAAGTATTAAGTTGCATAAGCTCCAAATAATACTAGGTTAATAGCTGAGGAAAGCATACCAAACTAAAAAATATATTTTATAGAAAATAAGTTAAAGTTAAATAATTTGACAAAGATATAAGATTTTAGTGTGTGTGAGAGAAAGCATATTTCTTCTTTTTAAAAAAATATTCCTCTCGATGTTCGGAGACCGTATTGGAGCCTTTGATTAAATTCAGATCGCCCACTGCACGGCCCATTTGAGAGTGATACTCCCAACATGATTTTCTTCATATCCAAAATCCAAATCTAAAACTTCTGATTAAGGGTGGAGCAGTTCCACCATTGCACAACCGTCTATGTCAGGTAGAGAGAGCATATTTCTATATATAGCATGACTTTAAACAGTACATCATCAAAATGGCATGTCTGCTCATTTACTATTACAAGAGTAAATGTTGATGACTATAAAAAATAAATAAATTATGTTGATGACTATGGATAGTGATGAAAGAAGAAGGACTGATGTGGTAATAGACATGTAATTTTGATTAAAATGAAGAGGGAAAACTCGCCATACTTTTATAACATCAAGGGATTATTTGGTAGTTGGTTAATTTAGAGGTGAGTTACACTACAAGAAAAGTGTCTATTACTTGGAGATTTTCCTAGGGATTGTATATGGAAATTGCGGATTTTCCTGCCAAAAAGAATCTGATGGTAAAACCTTCCTAGGTAATTATTTTCTACGAATTTCAAAATCCCCAAGTAATTTACCTAGAAATTTATATTTCACATGTAAATTACTTGCGAATTTTCTTGCAAAAATTACTTTAAAATTTGATTTTTTTTGGGTAAAAATTAACAAAATAGGAATTTTCTTACATTTTTTCCGTAAGTAAAGCTGCATGAAGATATTCTAATAATTTTTTAAGAAATTTCTTGTAAGCAAATATTAATTATTATCTCCTATTTAATTATTTAATTTATTAAATTAAACCCCATACACATATACACCACCTCTTCTTTTTGAATACTTGTATTTAATCCAATTTTCCACATATACACGTCTTCTTGATTACTTGTATTTAATACAAATTTCCACCTATATTAAATGCACTACTTAATCCCAACCCACTACCCAACGCCCAACCTATACTAATGGCTACATTCTCACAATAATCTAAGTCATAACATTATATATGGAAAATTCATAGTGTATTCCGTCAATGTGGTACAACTAGTACTAATGTCATTACACTAATTTTTAGTGTTTTTCTCTAATTTGATTAGTTTTTAAAGCTAAATTTAATTAAATTAATTGAGTATTATAATATAATTTTAACATTTATAAATTACACAAAAAAGAACTATAAAATCATCTCATATTAATATGGTAACAAAATATATGTTGAAAATAGGCTAAAGTTCATGTGATTTAACTCTTCAAAAATGAAACATGGACATTATTTATATATTTAAAATAAATCACTACCACAAAACATATCATGAAAATTTTATGTTTACACTTTCTATGAGATAATATCCATAACTAAGCATATTAAATGTAGACAGAATTTAACTTATACATACAAAGTTCTTATAATCAATAATTGATAGTATATCTTGTTAGGTATGTGTGGTATTTACAATTTAAATTTATCTTTTAATAATTATACTTAATTATATATTGAGAAATAACTATTATAGAGAAATTTTATCATTTTTAATATCGGTAAAAAATAACATATCAATTGAATATACAAATAAGAATATTTATTTTTCATTTTATATAATTATATTAACGAGGGGGTAATTAAACTTCCCATTAATAAGGTATATCTTCGATTTTAACATTTCCTATTAAAATTACTTTTACTAATGTTATTATAATGTTCTTTTATGTAATTTGTTAATTTTTCAAGTCACGAAATTCCTACGTAAATTCTCAAAAAATAATTTTCAGCTAAATTTGTAGCAAAAAATCCCTAAATATTTTCCCAGGTAATAAAATTCTTAGGCAAATCCGCAAATGTAAATCCCCAGAAAATTTCGCAACAAATTAATCCCCAAATAATTTTCCAAGTAATAAAATCCCCAGGTCAATCCCCAAATATAAATCCCCAGCAAATTTCACAGCAATTAATCCCCAAATAATTTCCCAAGTAATAAAATTCCTAGATAAATCTCCAAATATAAATCCCCAACAAATTTCACGACAACTAATCCCCAAATAATTTCCCAAGTAATAAAATCCCCAGATAAATTTTCACCAAAATATCTCCAGTAAAATCTGTAGGATGGATTACCTGAGGATTTTTCTATGGAATAAAAAAATGATTTTAAAATATTTTTTTGGTTCATGTACCTGCGGATTTAGCTAGAGATAATGTACTTACCATTACTTTTTCCAAGATAATATCGCAAGTTCATGTTTGGCGCAAAATGACGCCAAATTTACCTGTGGAATTTGTTGGGAATATACATTTCGTAGGTAATATATTCTAATATTGAGGAATTTAAAACTTTTCTAAGAAAATCCGCATGAAATAGTTGTGAAAATTTTCCCTAGGAAAAATCTCCATGTAATTCACAGTTTTCTTGTAGTGTTAGTAACATCACGTACGATTGATAGTTGGTTAGGAAGTACATTAAAAATAAATATAGCATCTAATTTACAATTTGAAATTCGCATAACTAATACATGTGTAAGTTAAATTATATATTATTTTATGAAATAAAAGGTTGAATAATTGACATATAAATTCTCACACAACTAAAATGGAGAAGAACAATTAGGAAAAAATGATTTAAAAATTTGTAAATGAAGTTCAAATAATGCAAACAAAATATTGTAATAGTTAGATTTAGGAGTGGGGTAATAGGAAAATGACTACACTAATTGTCCTTGGACTTTAATTAGTCAGTGGATCTATATCATTGCATTTTGAAACTTCAAAAACCAGTTTTAGGCTTAATTATTGGAATGCAAAATCTATTAATATATATCTTTTTAAAGATTACCCACAACTAATTTAATTTGTTGGTCCAATAGTATACTATTAAAAAAAAACGAACAAATCTTGTAGAATTTTCAAAAAAAATATATTCTTCCAAAAAAAACAAATCGATAATTAACCATTTACTTCTCACTTCGTGAATAGCCAGGACATTGTGGAATATCTAAAAGGGGGATCTTGTAATTGAAATATTTTCTCAAAGTTATTATATTCCATTAATTAAGTAATTAACTCCTCGTGGAGTAGTCTAATGATGCTTTCTTCAAAAAATAAGTTAAAGAAAATACTATAAAAAATACTCCTACTGAAGGGAAATATTGCAAATAAAATAAAATAAACTTTAATTGAGTCAAAAAAACACATCATTGTCATGATGTTGAAACAGAGAATATAAACATTAATGATGAGTCAGTATTGTGTAATTCTCCACCGCCCTATTTTTGTTTCTATTGGAGTTATTACTTTTTCTACAGAAAAAAAATATTTATATATGAATTCCAAATTTAATATTTTTATATAAATTTTGAGTAATTTTCATACACATTTCATATGAAAATATTGAATTCAGGTAAACTTATTAAATATAAGATACAATAGCCTATTTGGCTAAATTTATAAATTAATTAAACTAATTAGCTTATAATCATTTTTTGGTTTTATTCGTCAAATGCTTATAAATCAAAATAGTCATAAGTTGATTACTCCAACTCATGATTTTATAGTTACAATTTTAATCCTATTATCTTTTGTAATCTTCAAAATACTCTTCATATAATATACTATTAATTATTTCTCTATTTTATTTCCATCCTTTGTTTTTCTTAATATAAAAATACTTTTAAATTTATATATTTAGTAAGTATCTTTAAAGACATTATTACAATAGAAGAAGTATTTATTAAAATACTCTTATCAAACACACGAGTCATGGCTAACTACTTATTATAAAGTTCAACAATTTCATGTAATTATATAATTTTTTATTTATAAAATTAATTTTAACCTCTTAAATATTTATCAATTATTTTTAATCAGCTAACTCAAACGATCTATTAACAAGTCCTAGTCAAAAGACATTTTTGTTAATTGTAGCTATCAAGAAAATGAAAAACATGTGTAGTGTTGGATTGTGAAAATTTATTAAAAGAAACTTTGACTATGACGTGGTGATTAATACTCTCCCAATATTTTGGCATTAAAATTAATTTATACAAGGGAAAAAAATACGAAATAAACATTCATATGCATGCATGAAAGAAAAAAAATAAAAAATCAAAGATTAAGTGCTTTACGTGATTTGCATTAAGTGGATTATTAGGACTTTTTGTGAAAGGAAAAGTATAATTTTCCTTCTAAAATCAAACAAGATGATTAATCTTTCATTATCTTCTTATTGAATAATATATGTTCGATGGTGGCTGGACTTTTTTTTCTTTTGCTTGTTTTTGTTTTCTTCGCCTTTTCCTTTTCTTTTGTGTTTCACGCCCATAATTAATACTTCATCCGTTTCAAATTATCTATCGTGAATTCAAATTTCTAAAATATAGTTATCTCAAAATATTTTGTTCCATCTTACCCTCAGTAATAATTATTTTTAAAGACTACATACACCTTAATTACGAGGAGATGAAACATAAGTCGTGTAATTATTCAATGAAAAGAGAAAGGGTGAAATAGTTAAAAATCACTTCTAATTATAAGGTGTGTTTAAAAGAGAAATATGACAAATTATCTGAGACGATAGGGTTTAGCTCAATTAAGTTTTATTTTTGGTTTTGAAATTGGAGTGCTTTTTCGCTAAGTTGCAAAAGACACTTTGTTATACAAGTGTGTCCTTTGGCACAGGTATAATTTTATTTTATTTTAAATATAATATTTAGTATATGTATAATAAAAAAATAGACAAATATTGTTTGAAAATAATGCAAATAAAGAAATAAATATCAATAGACACACCAAAAGAAGTAAAGACTCATAATTTCTATAGCTCCCATATCCAAATTCACAAACTAACAAAAACATCGATTACTTAATATGAGAGACATATTTTAGATTTCAATCGATAGATGCGATAAGTGAAATTAAGATTCAACTTTGACGCATTCAATCTTTATATTCTTATTATCGAATCCTATCTCCGCCCCACACCACCCCACCCCACACCACCTTGACATACATACATATATATATATATATATATATATATATATATATTTTAAAAGGTATTTTTTAAGGCGAGTCGAAACGCAACGTAGTATGTTGATTTACTTTTTGTAAAACAAACTTTTTGTTGTTTTATAGCCATTTAAGAGTATGGGATCCATGCCAGCAAGTATGGATTTTTTTTTATCATAGACAAAACATATATACATGTTACCACATGACTAAAGGAAAAAGTAAAATGTTTATTTTTGCAGCTTTTGTTTTAAATTAAAGGAAGTACTATTGAAGAAAATGCTTCGTAAATTTTTAAAAAAGTTTATATTCGATTTCAATATTTATCCTCAAAACAACTCATGTTATGTCGAACTAAAATTGAAATATTTTTGCTACATGCTAAGGTGAAATTGCATGTGATTAATAAAGTCATCCGTCCTCACTATCATAAATATAACTTTTATCGGCAATAAATATGCACATTAACAAAAAATATAAAAATATTTATCAAAATTAGTTAATTATCATTCTATTCAATGTTGATATATGCTTAAGTTACAGTTTAAGAAAAATATATTTAATGATAATTATACTATTATGCTGATTTATTATCAGTAAAAATTATTTTTGATAATTTAGTGGGTCTCTCTAACATTTAGGGGTTGTTTGATCACCACGAATAATAAAATTCTTTCAGGTCTTGATTGTTTATTTCATTTTGTTAGTTTAAGTACTGAAATATATTCCGCCCTTCGTAGAGACACCACAATATATTCAAATTAGTGTTAAGAAAATTATCAGTAAAAGAATATGCACATGCATAACTAAAAGTATATATTATATTATAGTAGTACAATAAAATTTCATCTTTTAACGTAACATAAAAAATAATAGAGATTCTTTTTGTTAGTTTGCAAATGATCCAGGGTTATCCTTTTTGTCTGCCCAACTTCGTTTTTTATTCTTTCAAATTTATTAATTTAATTATCTTTTTTAAAAAAAATTAAGGAAATGGCAGTCTTTTTTTAAAAAAAATAAAAATTGTTCACTCGTTTTTGCCTTTTGGGTGACGGTGGGGGTTGGGGTGAGTAATGAATTAGTGAATAATATTAGTCTGTAAAATTCCTTTTTTGTGTACACATATTAATGGCGTGACTAATTTGAATTCGTATATTAGGTTCATGTGCTTCTTATGATGAATTTTTTTGTTCATCGGATTTGAATATAAAAACTTTGATCAAGAATGACGCGATCACAATTTATCACTATTCCATTACCTTCGTTAATGGTGATTAGTCCATAATCTCTAAATATGAGACATGTAGCATACCTAGACCGCAACTAGATATGATGTGAGATCAGATTGATTTAAAATTAAAATTTTTTTTGGACGTTTAATTTATATTTCTTATATTGTATTTTTTTTCTTCTCGTAAACATGAAAATTTCAAAGGTTGTGAAAATTATTAAATTTCTTCAATTCTTATACGATCTTACCAAATGAGTATATGATATATAATATAAACAAGATATTGAAATATTCAAATACACCGTATTGATCAAAACGCAAGAGTGGTTGAATGAAACGGTAGGTACAATGATTCATTTATTTTGGGATGTAATAATTAATTAGCAATATACAATAGAGAACTATCATCATACAGAAAAAAGAAGGAAAATAACATTTCATTGTAACCAATTTAATTATTTATATGGTATTAGGCAATTTCAATTATTAACTTGAATTTTATTCAATTTATTTAGTCGTACCTAATTGATTTGCTATTTTAAAATAATTAGAGGTTGGTTTAGAATCGAGCTCCTGACCTAAATTTTGATTCATTAAAGCTAAATAAACCAACAAGCTAGAGCTACTTCCATGATAACTAAAGTGAATTAATCGAAAAGGATTTATTTAAGAATAATTTATTGCTACTCATATTATTCGCCAAGACTCGAAATTTATCGGAAGTGAGAATATTAACATGAGCAATTTTTTTTCTATAAAATACATAATTGTCAATCCGTGAAAGGTTTTTAATGTGTAGTCAATCTACGCAAAATGAATTGGTTTATAAGTAACACCCGAAAAGACTGACGTCCGATGGGTGCACAAACCTTAACTAGTCTGATGACACATAATCAAATCTAGTGGAATGTCGTAAAGACAAATACTTCTTCTCCCAAAATCTGGGTTATAGAATTTTCATGCTAATTGGTGGCACGAGTCTCACACAAAGATGTGAAGCCTAAAGATGAGTTTATTTTAAATTGACTGAAAAATCTGGAATATTAGACTTGATGACAAGTGATAAGGGGAAGAAAAGTGAAATGAAGCCAACTTCTAGGCATGCTAGTGTTGCTCTTCCAACTTTTCATACAAGACACTAACGATGAAAAACAATTAATTTGCTTATTTATTCACTTCTTTAAATGTCGACACTATATATATGATATCTTATCTACTTTAATAATAGAGAGGGAGATCTATCGCCAAGACATATAGGACATTTGAAAGGAAGATATGGGACTCACAGGAACAACAATTTGGGCATATCATATGTTAATACAAAGAATAGAAGGGGCAAGGCCTTAAGTCTTGATCAATGATTAGTAAAATTCTATTTTGGAATATCAGATCAGTAAAATCTCAAAATTCTTTTGAGAGACTACTGGATCTAAATAGAAAACATCACTACCCCTACATTGCTCTCTTAGAGCCTTTTCAGAGTCCTTCAGAAATAGATAGATACAGGAGAAGACTTGGGAAACAGCATGCCAAAGTTAATTGTTCTTCCAAAATATGGTTGTTTTGGGATGAAGAATGGGAAGAGCTGGATTGTATTGACTCAGTGCAGCAGATTACTGTCTCTTTCAAACATAGAAATAATAATGCTCAAGTCAAGATTACAGCAGTTTATGCTAGATGTAGTGCCCTGGAGAGAATGGAACTGTGGGAAGACCTTGAAGAGGTGGCTTGCAACACAGATTGCCCTTGGATGGTAGGGGGAGATTTCAATACTATTACAGATGAGTCTGAAAAGTTAGGAGGATTACCTGTTTCACAAGTAGAAGTAGAAGACTTTGTACAATGCATAAGCTCTTGTGAATTAAATGAGATAAAATTCTCTGGAAGTTGTTACACCTGGAGCAAGATTGCATATTTAAAAGACTAGACAGAGTCTTTGGGAATGGCAGAATAGAGCAAGATTGCATATTTAAAAGACTAGACAGAGTCTTTGGGAATAATGCATTTATGGCTGAATTGCAGAATACAAAAGTCCAACATTTGATCAGGGAGGGTTCAGATCATGCCCCACTACATATTACTTGCAGTACATGCCAGGAGCAAATATATAAGCCTTTTAGATTTCTCAACTTCTGGACAAAACATCATAGTTTTCAGAAAATAGTGGAGGATGTATGGAAGATGGAAGCAACAGGCTCACCATTCACAGTAGTGCAAACCAAAATGAAAAGGGTGAAATTGGCTTTGGTGCAATGGAGTAGGACAACCTTTGGAAATATTTTTCAACAGGTAGCTACATTGGAGGATTTAATAAGGGCCAAAGAGGTTCAGTTAGAAATAAATGCATCAGAAGAAAATAGGACAACATTGAAGAAATCTGAGGCAGACCTAAAAAAATACCTGCACATTGAGGAAGAGTATTGGAAGCAAAAAGCAGGTATGAGATGGTTTAAAGATGGTGATAGAAACACAAAGTTTTTTCATGCTTTTGTGAATGGAAGAAGGAGAAAGATGCAGATATCTGTGATAAAAACCAGGCAAGGAGATACAATAACCACCACTCAAAATATTGGGGAAGAGGCAGTGAATGTGTTTAAGGAACAATTTAAGGAGACTTATGTGCCTACAGATTTTTCAATGCTAGAACATATACCTAAAATGATATCAGAAGAACAAAATGAAGAAATGGGAAGATTACCAGCTGAAGAGGAGATTAAAGAAATGGTATTTGCATTAAATGGTGATAGTGCAAGTGGATCAGATGGCTTCTCTGGACAGTTTTTTCAAAGTTGTTGGGATACTGTGAAATGGGACATAGTCAACATGGTAAGAGCTTTTTTCTGTGGTCAGGATCTTCCTAGGTTTATAACTCACACCAATTTGGTTCTTATTCCTAAAAAGGAGGTGGTGGATAGTTTTGGTGATTTGAGACCAATAAGCCTAAGTACATTTATTAACAAGATCATGTCAAGACTGTTACATGATAGATTAGTCAAAGTACTACCTTCTATTATATCCCAGAATCAAACAGGGTTTGTGAAAGGGAGAAGCATCACAGAGAATGTGCTTCTAGCTCAGGAGATCATCAGGGACATAAATA
>JAJOOR010004902.1:0-45662 GCA_036250505.1 Solanum acaule | reverse complement strand
TATAAAAATCTCCAAAACAGGGAAATGGGCCTAAAACCCAAACGAACGACCAGGCGACCGAACAGTCAGTGCCAGCAAGTCATAAATGACTTGGGGTCACTACAGGAATGCTCTATACGAGGGAAAGAATTCTTTAATTTAAAAATGACCTGAAGGGTCATTACAGTGCATCTGGGGAACTTCAGTCAGTGGAGCCAATCCGAATTCTATCAGGCGAGCATGAAATGCAGGCGCCTTCTCCTCTAGCTTGTGCAACATGAAACCTCTCTCACAACAGAACCCCGTGTTCCTATTATCATGATGCCTTTCCCGACTCGTGGCATCGGGAAACCAGATAAAGGGTAAGTTTCCTTCATTTTGACCTGCCATTAGAGAGCCTGCAATAAGTGGAATGTGAGTTAGAACACGAAAGGTATAGACAGGTTAAGGCTAAAATAAGAGAGGGAAATTTTTTGAGCTAAGGGTGCAGGCCATTGGTCTGGCGTATCCTGCCACAACGGCCGTAATCCCACCCTGGGGGGATTATAAAGGCGGCCAGATCAGCTTTTATTTGGGATGAACAACAGGCACGGTTATGGCGTGTCTTTATCCCAAAACCTCTATTTTCGACATAATTTCAACTTATTAGAGTATATAAACTACCCTAGAGCCTAAATATGCTGTTATTTTCACTAAACAAACCCTAAATGATGTTCAAATTCGAGTTTATGCTAAGAAGAAACTTCAACTTCCCCAACCCGTGTTTGTATCAATTTAACCATGGTTTTACAAAATCCTTATGCCCAGGACGTTGTGAATACGTTAGGGATGTAAGGGAAGTACCCATGCTATGCTATCCTAACAAATCAAGTAACCTGGTTCATTTTCGAAAAACTACCCGAAAGACCGTCCCAAATCAATCAATTCTCGTCATGCATTCTTAATTAAGAATGTAATAAATTAAAGGGATTAATGAGCGTGAGTATTACCTGGATTTGACTTTCGGAACTAGGGAATTGAGAGAGTTTGGGAGAGTTTTGTGGGGAGAAATGGGAGAAATGAGGAAACCATTCCTCATTCCCCCCTATACTGTTTTCCGATCTCCTGCCTCAGCGGGAGATCCTCGCCACAGCGGCCCTGCCTTAGCAGAAGGGCTGTCGCCCTGGCGGGCCAGGCTGTGTAATATTAAAACGCGTTCTTTTGTTGTATGTTGCCTCCAATTTCCTTCAGTACTTTGGGGTATAGTACCATTTGTGTGTCGAATAGTTGAAAGTATGCCATTCGTCGTGATTCTGTAGTAGACCACTTCTTTAATTTCGAAGTAACTTGGAATGGGGCGCGCAATGTCCCGTGCACTAGTCATTCCAGGACGAACGAGGGGTAAATTGGTATCTATTGTAATAACTCGAACCGTCGTTATTTAGGAGAAAAAAATTCGGGAAAATTTTGGGCCACTGTCCCGCCTGGGCGAGCCAGATGCCGCTAGGGCGGCGGCGCCAGGGCGGGGTAAGTTAGTGCCAGAGCGGGATAGGCGAGACAGAATGCAAATAACGCAAAAATCCTATTTTCTCCTTCTTTCTAAAATACCTAAAATAGTCGTAAAACACCCTAGAAACCCTTAGAAAATTGCTCTAAGCTTGGGAAGGAAGGAGAAGGAGATTTCTAGCGTGAAAATATCGATGTAATGTGATTTTCCGGTCAAGAACACCGTCACAAATTCCGAAAACAAGAATCATAGACCAAAGCTCCGTGCATTTACTTGGCACCATGTAGGATAGGTTTTATGAATTGAGTAGTTTAAATCTGTGCTCACTGCGTAATATATATAAATCGATGGTAGGATTTATGCGTAGGCCTTCGTGCACCGAATGATTTATGATTTAAACCCTAGAAAGAAGCCTTAGACGATGAAGTAGGGTTGAGTATGGTCGAATTAGGGTTTGCATGATATGCATTGATTAATAATCCTTTATAGGTGATGGTTGTGATTTTATGTTGTGTGATGTACGTTTGTTCTTGCTTCGTTATGATACATGTATGTATATGAATGTTGCATTATTGATAACACTTGTTGTAATGGAGAAAGATGAATGATGGTCACCATGAAATCATGACTTAAATGTATGATCTTGAGGATATACTTGTGATTGTGATTGTGGTGTGTTGAATGGATCGGTTGCCACGTTTCAGCATAATTGACTTGGATCGGTTGCCATTCCAACATAACTAACTTGGATCAGTTGCCACGTTCCGGCATATTTATGGTATTGGTTTCCATGTTTCGGCATACTCATTGGATCGGGTACCACGTTTCGGTATGCTAACTGTTTTGGGTTTGGATTCCATGAGAGGACCAATGACTTGTCATAATTATGTATCTTGAGAAAATGTGAAGTTGTTCATTGTTCGTATATGTTGATGATATTGTATATGTTCGATATGTGCATGTGATTATATGGTGGTGTTGACTTATATATGTTGCACTTAGTGGGTATAGGTTATGATGGCTTATATTTGATTGTTTTTTGTGTTTAGTGAACTTGTTGGGTATAGTGGATGGGTAAAGTGTTCAAGGGGGGAGAAATGGATAGTAAGAGTTGTTCGTGTGTCGTAATGGAGGGAAGTAGAGGTAGTGTATGTGATGAAATATGCGTAGGTGGACTTCACCTTGGGGAAAGAGATTGCGTTTAGTGGTAAGGAAGTTTGATGTAGTGTACTATGTGACCATGGTTGAGTAATGTGATGAGGAAGTAAGGGTACGAAGTGAGCTGTTAGTTGGAATGCTTGTGGGTGTAATTGGGGATTTGCTAATGTGTCAGAACGATTAGGCTATGATCAAGAACCTGGTAAGTAAGTTGATTGAGAAGGTGGTTAGTAATCAAAGTATTGGTGTAAATTTGAAGTATTTAAGAGAGGGCAAAGATGGAGAAGCGAGTGGTTTTACTGCCTGCCTTACTAGTTGGTTTCTTATGTTATGCACTGGGTGTTGGGTTAATCGATGATGCCTACAAGTACATGTATTTGTACTGATACTACTCTCGGTTGCAGGATCGGTGAGGTTTCATTAGGTGAAGACGAAGAAAATCTCCAACAACTTCTATTCTTCCTTTCGCATGGTGGGAGCTGTGTCTTTTATTTATCATGTCCAGTTGTACTCTTAGTAGCTCTTGTTCCTATTTAGACTAGATCCTTGGGAGTGTTAATTACTTTACAAGTCTTAACTCGAAGTTGTTTTAAAGATTTTTAATTAAGAATTCCGTTAGTATATGTTGTTTCCGTTTTATTTAATTTTCTGCATGTTTTAAGTTGTTAGGATATGAGGGTTTTCCTACTTAGGTGGTAGTATGTAGGTGCCCGCACGGCCCGGTTGGTTGGGTCGTGACAGATACATCCCTATCCCTCTCGGATATATCCGTATTCCCCTAAGATATATCCCTATCCCCTCTCGGAAACATCCCTATCCTCCTCGGATACATCCATATCCTCTCTCAGATACATCCCTTCCATTAAGTAATGTATCATTTGTAATGAATCGGATAACCAAGGAATGTATCCGAAAGCAATGAAAAGATTAGAATCTTTGTAATTGGGGAAACATTTGGGATAGGATGTAATTATCCCCCAAATGTATTGGAATTTCGGTAAGTTATACACATATTTGTGATTGTAATATTGGGCCTGTAAACAGACCTATATATATATATATATATATTAAAAATACCTCTGTGACATGTGTATACCAGATTGTGTATTGTGTATATTAATGTATATCACACTCTGATTTTCATAACATACGAAAATATACACGATATACGGTATGCTTTGGACTTATTATTACAAGTAAAGTAATTTAATGGAAAAAGATGATGACTATTTCTTGATAAGAACACATTGACACCTTTATCAATATTATGTCAGCATATTTGAGCATTTAAACCTTTAAAGATGACAAGTAGTACCATATACCATCTCGGGCCATATTATTAATGTCATACCTTTTAAAACATACTAACTTAATTAAATGAGTACTTTCATTATTTATTTCTCACTTAAACATTTCAATAAATTAATGTATTACTAATTAAACTATTAATAACAAGTTTGAAAAAATAAAAAATCATTGTTTCTTGTATATCTAAAATATCAAATATCTCCCCTCGATTCTATATTGGATTCATTCTTTTGAGGTTGTTGACACCCAATTTTGACATGATGTTTTCAAAGGTAATACTTTTTAGTATTTTATACGTTAAATAGTTCAAAAATGTAAAATTATTTTGTAATTTGAATTTACTTTATCGATAATTATCTTGATTTCTCAAAGTATTAGAATCTTTTTTAGTTTATTTTGAATTTTAGTTGATTTCAATTATCACTATTTTTGTCATTGTCCGTTGAATATATTCAAAAAATTATTTCAGTTTGATTAAATTATGATTTTTTGTTAAATTGCATTTTTTACATACCGTTGGTTATAATCATTACATTTGTTCATAGTTATTTTAATATATTTAGTACAGTCTAAAAATACATTGAAACATAAATAAATAATTGCATATACAAATATTTAATTAAGCCATAATTTTAAGCACTTGGTTTTAATAACCCATAATTTTGTAAAAATAGTGATTTTGAATTGTCTATAAAATCCTTTACTTGATCTTAAAATAAAGGGAATGGCGTGTAATTGATAATCTCCGATGTGACTCCAGCTCCGATGAACAACAATCAAAAGCATCAAACTCCGAGGCTGGTAACTCCATTGTTATTGTTTGCTCTGTCTTTTTTGGTTAATGTTTGAAAATTTTGGTCGATTTTCATTATTTTATTCTATTTTTGGCTAATGTTGTTTTGTTGTGAATTTAATAATTTGTTTTGTTTCAATTATTATGAAGTTATATAATATACAATGGTTAAATTCTCAATTAATGGATGCTTGATGATTGTGCACTAAACTTGTAATGACCCTCCATATCATTTTCTTTGTCTTCCTATCTTTTCATGTTTAGAGTTTTCTTGTAGCGATCACAAGTCATTTATGACTTGCTGGGATCGACATTTCAGTCGCTGGGCCGTTCATTAGGATTTTATGCAAGTTTTTGTGTTTTAGAGCCTTAGAAACATGAATGGTTGACTTCAGTCAAAATTTCAAGAAGGCTGTCACGACCCGAGCCTACACCCTGGACGTGGCCGGCACTCGAGAACCATTGCTGGTCCCCAAGCGAACCCTCATCCTGGCTGACTTCAAGCGGAAGACTAACTCAAGCATACAAAGCTTAAAAATTGAATAAATATTCATGAAACTTAAATAGAAAGCTTTAACTCAAAAGAAAACTTCGAATAAAATAAATTATTCAACTCGCCATAAAATAGGCAACTTAAGTCTTTAAACCATTTAATAAAATAAATGATACAGACTTCTCAACTATACTGACTATCTATGAAGCCTCTAACTGATAAAGATTGAAGTCGGGACAATACCCACGGCATCCTAACAACTGATATAACTGAAAGGTAAATGAAATCATCCGGAAGCAAGGATTCTCACCATAGCTAACTCGACTCTCAGATGTATCAACGAAGCTCCTGTTGATGATCCTGAATACCTGTGTCTGCATCATGAGAAGATGCAGGACAAATGTCTCAGTACGTGGAATGTACGAGCATGTAAGGGGAATTCTAAAACACAACATAAGCTTGGAAAAAATCTGAAAGAAACTGAAGAACTTACCTGGCTCAACTTGACTCAACATAACTGAACTCATTTCAATATAAAGCAATTTAAAACATGTGCAATATAAAGAAAAGTTGTTAAAAACATGATGTCAACTTTGTGTGTATGTAAAGATACATATAACTCTAAGATGTATGTAAAAATACAAATAATCTGATGTATATAAAAATACAAAATACTGTTGTGGGAGTTTCTCTAACCGACAACCATCACATAAGAGCTATTGTGATGATACAACGATCTTCCTCACGCTACCAGCGCATCCTATACCTTGCCACAAGTATAGGACCTGAACTACTAAGTGGATCCACTAGTCTATGCGAAAAGGATTCATCTAAAAAGTATGACCCTTTTCTACCTATGATGGCTACATGGTTTATGGCGGCTTGGGGTTTTCTGAACCCTCCCCCATATCGGTGCTCAATACTACTCCCAAAATACACTAGCTCTTTATGTTTAAAAAAATATATTTCTTTTTGTGATTTGAGATAATTGCTCAAAAACTTAGCTCAAAGGCTATCTTGGAAATCAAGGTTTGCTCTCTTGCTTTATTATGAAAGCATTTACTCTTTAACTGAAAACTAGCCCGAAAAACTAGCTCAAAGGCTCTTTTGAAAATCTCAGTTTTCCGTTCTTATTTAAATATGAAAACAATTTAAACTCTTTTGGGAATACGTAGTCACCATACACTTTTGAAGAAATGAACTTCAACTTTACTCTTTACTGAACTCCAAACTTAAGCCTTAAAACAAAGTTAAAACATTTGTAAAAGAATTCTTAAAATATGGTTCATGCTGAATTATGGACGTGAACGACTCGATGCAAGGTTTTCAATAACCATAGATAGATCTCAATACTTGGAACTCAACAACTTCACTAATACTACTCATTTCAAGAAGGCTCAACTCAGAGGGTTCATGAGAAATTATGAGCATGAACTACTCAACTCAAGGACTCAAAGATACTTCTCATCTCAAGACTGATTGACTTATAGTGTTCATGCGGAATTATGGGCATCAAATATTCAACTCAAGGGCTTCATGGGTAACATGTAATAGTCCCATGGTTAGGAATGTAATCTCAAAGGTGTTAGAAACTCAATACTTAAGACTTAGGACATAGAGATATTACTCCTCTCATAGATACTCAACTTATGGAGTTCATGCGGAATTTATGGGTATGAACAACTTGACTCGTAGGTCTACATAACATTATGGAACTCATGATACAAATCTTCCCATTCTCATACTTACTTCCTCAAAACTTAGTTCAAATCAATAGTTGATCTCAAAGGATTCACAATTGAACTCAAAGACTTTCTTTAACTCTACTCTTAACTCTCTCTTGAATGTGAATTATGAATTCAAGAGTTATGGTTCACGATATGAAAGATCTCATGATGACAAAGTAGACTCATGAGTACATTCTCCTCATCCTCACACTCACTTGCTCGATTCTTGAAACAAGTTACTAGAAGTTGTAGAAGACTCCACAAAAGGACTTAAAGGGACTTTCTTAGAGTGTTCGAAAGAACTCTCAAAACATAAATCTTAGCTCAACCTTGAATTTGAATTATGAATTCAAGGTTATTATTATGTTATGAATGATTTCTAGGTGTTTAGAAGCAGCTTAGAGTAGTTAGAATCGAAAAGGAGTGAAGGTGTACTTTAAACGAACTCAAACGGGGTAACCGACGACAAACTGGATGGGGCTGGCGACCTTGGAGCTATGGGTGGCGTGGGGAGCCAGCCCCTAAACTTCAAAGGAGGGTTTGGGGCACTCTGGCTGGCGCATCGCGCCAGGCCCCTACCCAGAAAATCTGACGAATTTTCCTTGCTCGTTTTCTCACCCTATCTTGCCTAGAATCGAACGGTTTCTTCCCCAATCACTTGGATTCGATTACTTAACATAAGTACACTCTAATATACTCAAAACAACACTCAAATTACTAAATTTCATCTCAAGAAATCATCAAAACCCCAACACAACAAGATTTAGAATGAACTTCAAGAACACCTATCAAGAACTCATCAAGAACTCTAATCTTTCAACTTCAAGAATGAAATTTCGCTGAAAATAACATGATTTCCGTGTGGGTGATCTAACCCAGCACTATGGAAGTTTACATACCTCTTAGGAATTAAGCCCATGGAAAAAATCCGCAACAAAATGCAAGACTCTCGACGAACGCTTTGATCATCTCCTTTTTTCTCTTATTTTCTCTTCTTGAACTCTCAACTAAAACCTTAGGCTAATTTTAGGATTATAAAACTGAACCTAATAGGATTATACCCCTAAAACATTACTAAAACTGAATTAAACCAGATTTGGTAAGGAAAAGACCAAAATACCCCTCTAAAATCCGGTTTTGACTTTCCTTATCTAGACAACCCAACTTCGAATGGACATATCTCCCTCATACGAACTCAAAACTGAGAAAACTTGGTGGTGTTGGAAATATAATTCAAATATATTTCCTACGGTATCTAGTAGCACACCTAACTCATCCTGAGCTAGGAGTTATGGTCGTTTGAAGTTGACCCATAACTCATACTTAACTTAACTCTCCAAATTTCAGATTTTTGCTATTTCCAATCTAGTTCTTTTTTGAACTCAAGGTGCTAAATCTAGTGAACTTAACACTTAAGAAATTTTAATTCCTCGGTAAAATCCTACTCACAACGAAGGATAGTTCAAGTCTTAGCTCAAAACATTTCTGGGGTGTTACAAAAGCAGCCTCAAAATGTAATTCTAACAGTTTCATCAGCTCCGAAAGGGCCATTTTAGGCTAGGGGCATGGTTGGTTAGGGCCCCAAGGCTTATGGTGTGAGTTTGTGCCGTTAGGCGTTTTAACTTTAAAGCTTAAGCCAAGGGATAACTTTGGTAACCATTCCTAGTAAACATGATCCAATGAGAATTCTATTAGCGTGATTAGCTCCGAAATGTCAAGTTTGGTCTAGAATGACCTTTCATACTGTCCTTTAGGCTTCTGGTCTCATTTTGAGTCCTTTTGTGGTTTTAGATTAAAATAGAACTTGGATGTGGGACCCACTTTTCATCAAACGACCTCATATGGGAGTTTTGATAGTTCCGTTGAATCTGGAATGCCAAATTCGATGGGGTAGCATATTTCGTTTGCCCTCACGGGGTTTCGAATGAATCCCGGGCACCCCGTCTGAGAATTTGGAGTTGGAGCAAACCAATTAAAGTGTTGATATCTGGTGCAGACTTTAAGAGACTAGATATTAGACGTTTAGTGACCGAATTTCTACTTTTAGCGACCAGTGTCGGGTTTTATATCCAAAAATTTCAGCTTTCAACCTTCATTTTCAATAAGTGATTTCTCCCTTATCCAAGCTCTAATTTGAGTGATTTGAAGTCATGTGTAATCATTGGGAGTGTGGACACTTTGTTTTGGGATTAGAAGTTGTTGAGGAACCTTTGTTTGAGGTGAATTTAAGCTCAAACCTGCTGCATGTGCTTGGTTTTCTTATTAATTTTGTTGTTTTTGTTGTGGTTGTTTTGGAGCTTCGGATTGTATTCAATTTTGGAACACAAGTTTGAGGCATAGTTTAGGAACTTTTGACAGAGTCCATTTCGGGATTCCCAGACCAGTTCCCACATTCCCATTTTAACTCAATTTTGGATCTATTCCAATTGTTGTGCTTTTAGTGTCAAAATGTCTGTAATGACATTGTGATTGATGATTTGATAGTTTGGCGTTGTCTGGAAGTGTTTTAGATGCAAATATCTCGTGTGTAATGGATTTGAAGCGCTCGTGTTTGACTTTGAGGTAGGCTTCGGTCTACTTTCTTGATGAGCTTCTTAGATAATGCTTAGTATACATTTCATGTAATTTTAGATGGTATTTGTCAGCTATTTAGCTTTCCTCTTGTTATTCCATCATTTCTTGATTTTGTAGGAACCTTGGGCTTATTGTGGGTGTTGGGATCCTTAGTTTAGACTGTGCCTTCGCTTGTGGAGTAGATGATCTTGTTTATCCTTGTTAGGATTGATTCATGGTTGCCTTGGACTAGGCTTGACATTATGTGCTTTAGGTTGTGTTGTATCTCCTCGTAGTTATGATTTGCTCCATTTAGGCCTTGTTTTGGGTCGTTCTTCTTGCGTTGATGCTTGTCACCTTAGTGGCTCATCGTACCCATGAGTTGGTTCTTGTTGTGCTCAGTTTGGGACTAGAGCTTTATGATTGGGGTAGGGCGTCATCCCTTATTTTGCTCCTCCTTTATTGATTTGAAATCTCTTCTTGATACCTTTAGTTGTTGATTAGCGGTGGGAATATTGTATCCTTATTGAGCTTATGATTATATTGTTGGGCCTGAGGCCATGTGCGAGGACGAGTTGGATCTCATGTTAGTACTCTCTCTGCTTTTGGTAGCGTGGTTTCAATGGATGCATAATTATTTGATTTGGATTGCCTTGTTTGAATACTGGTGATGACAAACATTGTATTGTTTCCTCATTCGAACGGATTTTATGGTACGATCTTGGCCCATGCATTGGCATATTTATCATTCATGATGAGACACTATTTTACTCATTTTTTATTCTAAATTGATTTTAATGGGAATCATAACACCTGGATCACTTGACTTCCTAATTTTTGAGATTACGAGGCATCATGGATATGCTCCATTTTCTACTTGAGATATTAGAGGCATCTGGGCTATGCTTTGTTTTTACTTGACTATTTGGCGCATCAATACCCTTTCTTGCATGCTTTTGGTTTTACTTACACCTCTACATCACTCTTACTAGATGGGCAGCTTAAGCCCCCGGGAGTGGACTAGTTGGTTGGGTGGCCTTGATACCTGAGATTCTCTTCGGAGTTGGCATGCCCCCGAGTCACTCTTACTAGCTGGGTGGCTTATGCCCTTGAGAGTGGATTGTGTGGCTGGGCAGCCTGGATTAATTTGTCACTCTTGCTAGCTGGGCTGGGAGTTTACTGGAGTCCTATGGTTATGGTTTCAGATGGTTTTACTGCTCACCCCTCATTCCTATGCATTACCTATCATATGTATACGTTTTTGTTGTTTGTACCCAATTTATAGGGGCTGGTTGGGTTATGTTTGATGTTTGTACTTCCGGTCTTTTGAGGGTCCGGTTAGGTTATTGTTTAACTATATTCTATTCTCTATTATTTTTTATTGTTACCTAGTAGGTTTTGACTTTAGAATGGTTGTTGTGGCTCCTCCTGACACCAGGTAGTCAACTTGGTATCTTAGTTGCTTGCAATTAGGTTGTTGGTTTGCGATCTGGGTGTGTTTTTTACCCAACTTTTTACCCCTTGTTTCCTATTTCTATTTTTTATTTCCCAAATACTTTAGTATCTCCTGGTAGTTACTTGTGTTATGCTTTCCTTATTACTTGTTGTTTATGTTTGTGATATCTTTTTGTCATGACCCAAAGTAGACCGTAGGTGTAACATGGCTTATAGAACCCCCAGAGGCCCTACACAATCCACTTAGCATACATCATACAAGATAATAGAAGTAAAGAGCTTAAAAGATAGAATTTCATACAAAAGAGTTTGACAAAAGCGGAATTCTAAACATAATAGTCTCAAAGTCATCTATTACATCATAAGGAAAGTGATTGGGATGTAACCCATACATCACATACGAACTCTGAAAATGGAAATGACATTAAAGCAATAAAAGAATCTTGGCCATCAGATCATGAGGACTCACCGATCTTCAAAAATTTGAATAAACAACTAGCCACGAGTATGGGGAATATGAGTGTCGGACCCTACATTAGTGAAACAATGTAGGAACAAGTATGCATTGGCACATGGAATGTACCAACTATGATATCAATGCATAAAAGTTATGAAATCGGATAAAAAACATTTTATATGACGTGCAATGACCAAGCTAAATTATAAAACAACATATTTGAAAACATAACTCATAAGCATGGTCAATGCAAGCTAAACATCTTATGAAACAGTTGTGAGATACTTTAGAAAGTAACCTTAGTTCATTATTGTGGAAAGTTTACCTTTAACCGACACAGACCATGTGAGTTCTAACATGGAATCTGTTGTCTATCCCACACCAAAAAGAGATGTCCTTACTTGCTAAGGTAAGAACTATAAACTTGAGCTAAAGTGGATCCACTCGATAATGTATATCTAAGACAAACCTGTGGTGTCACATAGTTATGGGACATGGGTAATCGCCGCTTGTCCACTCGGTGCTAAGCATAAATCCCAAGGAATAATCATTAATCTTAGCTTGTCTTATTATCCCTGGAAAGGCACAATGAGTAACCAATTAAAACTAGAGTTTATTTAGAATAGCTCCTTAATCTTGATTCAACTTAGGTGAGAAAATCTTTCATCCGTATGAATCCTTCTTGTGAGAAACCCTTTCACAATTATGTTTTGAGTAGTATGTGAAAAATCCTTTCACAACAACAACAACAACATCATCGATGCTTAACTCTCAAAGAAACCTTAAATCATTTATTAATTTCATAAAGAAAACATGCATATCTTCATAAATTAATCTTTCATATTTCATATGCTTCATCACAGGATCATAGTCTAGAAATCATGGATCATGCATGCGTTCATGTTAATTCAACTTAAAAACATACAATTACTTCAATTCATGCATAAAAAGATAGGAAACAGTCAATTGGATTATAATTGAAAAGAACCCATGAAGATTGAATAAAACCCTAAATTTAATTGGAGAATCTAACTTCTACAACTGGAGAATTTAGGAACCCTATGGAGAAAAGGACTCCATAGGTGAATACTATCATACCTTGATGTCAAAAAACCCACAAAGGTTAGAGGATTGGAGACTTGTAGTTGAACCCTAGTTCCTCTTATTCTTCCTTAGTATTGAGAGAATTTGGGAGGATGACTTTGGTTAGTTTTAGGGAATTTTGTAGAATGAGTTCAAAAGTATTTAGTTTAGGTCTTAAAAAAGTTATATTGGGCTTAGGTAGAAGATAAAATGACATGGTATCGGGTTTAGATAATTAGAAAAAGACCCAAAACTCCTTCAAAATTAGTTGTCGGACCCCATCTACGGTTGGACCTACTATCTATAGGTCCTTCTACAGACCATACTGGTCAACCGTAGATAGGTTAACGGGACTTCAAATGTTAATCAATTTTTACGGATGCCTATGTATGGTTCGCAGGTCTTTCTATAGATCATACATACCAACCGTAGAACCCAACTTCGACCCTCAAAATTTCACTAAGTCTAGGACTCACCTACGAGACCTATCTACGACTCGTGTAAAGGTTGATGGACCGTCCTGGTGAACCATAAAAAGGGTAATGGAACTTAATTCAAAGGATTTGTTTTCCCCAGTTCCTACGGTTGCCATCTACGGCCCGTAGACACATACACCAGCCCAAAACTGCATTTTTCTTCTTTTAAAAATCTGAAGTGTTACAATCTTCCCCTTGGGAACATTCGTCCTCGAATGGAACTCAAGTCATCATAAGGAGGGTAGGAAGAAGATCTAACATCCCTACATGAATGTAATCACATAAATGCACATATCCGAGGAGGAAAAATTGACTCCAAGCTAAAACATACCCAAAACATCATTTCATAAGTCCTATACGCAACTCATACTCAAATGAACATAATCATGAAGAAACTAATCAAGTTACCTTATTTTCTGAAAAATCAAGTTTTCATGAACATGCATGCATAAGGAAAGATGAAAATGACTAAGACATAAGGATAAACCATGAGGAACTAAATACCTCAAGCTACAATAGGGTTGGAGCGAAAGAGATAGGGATAATGGAACTTCATATAGGCTTCGGCCTTCCAAGTAGCGCCCTCAATTCCTTGATTTCTCCATAATACTTTTACGGATGCAACTTCCTTATTTCTCAACTTCTTAACTTACAGGTCTAAAATCTCAACAGAAACCTCTTCATAAGAAAGATTCTTTTTAACTCCCAAGCCTTCCAAGGGAACAATGGATGTAGGATCTCCAACACATTTCTTCAACAAGGAGACATGAAAAATCGTATGTACCGATGCTAAATCATTGGCAAATCGAGTTCATAAGTAACTTTACCAATATGCCTCAAAATCTAATATGGGCCCATATAATAGAGACTAAGCTTCCATTTCTTTACAAACCTCATCACACCCTTCATAGGTGAAATTTTCAAGTAGACTCAATCATGTACATCAAACTCAAGGTCTCTTATCTAACATCAGCATAGGACTTTTGTCAACTTTGAGTTATTTTAAACCTTTCCCTAATAAGTTGAACTTTCTTTATACCCTCATGTACTAACTCGAGACTTATCAATGCAACCTCACCAACTTCAAACCAAATGTAGGAGATCTATACCTCCTACCAGAAAGAGCCTCAAATGGAGTCATACCAATGCTTGAATGATAGCTATTATTGTAAGCGAATTCAATCAAAGGCAAATGATCATCCCAATTACGCTTGAATTCAATCATACAAGCTCTCAACATATCTTCTAAAGATTGGAAAGTACGCTCCACTTGCCCATTGATTTGAGGGAGAAAGTTTGTACTAAGCTTAACATAGGTATCAAGGCCCTTTAGGAAAGGTATTCAAAAATAGAGAAGTGAATTGGGTACCACAATCAGAGATAATAGATAAGGGCACTCCATGAAATCTAACCATTTAGTTGGTCTGTATGGTCCGTAGAATGACCTACGAGTCGTACATAGGTTCCATCAAAAATTTGTTCTAATTAATAGTCTTTGAACCTATCTATAGCTGACCACTACGGTCCATAGGTCCAAACCATAGATGAGGGTCGGCAGTTATTTTCAAGGGCTTTTAAATCTTTTTCCTAATTCTTTAACCCTATACTACGTAGTTTTACCCCTAAATCTAAGCCCTATAAATACCCTTCACCCTTAGAAATTTCCCCCAACTTATTTATTCTCTCAAATTCCTAAAGTCTCTCCAAGGTTTTCTTCAAAAAATATTCTCTTTAGATCAAGGAAGAAGAAGTTAAGGTTCTTCATGTTCAAGTCCCCTTTCTTCATCATTGCTTAGGGGTTCAATAAAGGTATGTAGGGAGTTCATCAATGGGTTCCAACCACCCATTGAGTCCCAAAAATTACTTCAATTCTCCAATTCAATTTACCAAAAATTGATTAGGTTTTTATTCAATTCCTCATGGGTTCTGTTTGTATGGATTCAATTGCTAGATTATAATCTTATTTTTATGATTTAGACTTAATTAAATGCTTTTCAAATAATTCCATGTTAACTCATGCATTGATTTATGAATTTTGACTATGAACCCTAAGTAACATGAGTTTATGAAGAAGCTTGAATATATGAATATATTTTTATGAAATCATGCATATTTTCATGAAATCAATGTGTATGAATTATGTAAGCTTAAAGATGAAGGTATCTATATGTTCTATGAAACTTGGCCACGTGACATGAATGACATCTAGAATTGGCCACAATGTTTTTGGGCATTTTCTCTAAATTAGGTCTTGATTAGTATGGTATCCAGATATGTCATCAATGGTTATAAATCAAGCTTTTAAAACTATTTTTGTTAGTAGTAGGACATTTCTAGCATGAAGTTAATGACTATGGGTCTTATAAAGCTATTATGAAAAGATCATGTATGGTGAAAGATTCTCACGCATGATCTAAGGAGCTACTCTATGGTGTTTCTAGCTTGTATCGGTATCTTAATTGTACTTTTCCATGGATGATAAAATGAATATGATTAATGACTATTCCATGGGATTGTTGCTTGATGAGTCCGAGATTTGGACTTATTTAGGGCATTATTTATATAGATTTAGTGTCCTCAAATACTTATTTTGTGCCAATAACTAATGTAAAACCCTTGATTTCCAGGTATATGGATTGAGGAACAAAGGAAGGACACTAATTTGCAAAAAGGAACAAAGTGAGCTAAAAGAATAAACAAAGGCAAATCTGGTGATAACCAAGTCCACTTGACGAGTCGCCGAATGGCTACTTGACTGCCTAAAGTTCCAGTGTGCCAAGCCCCGAAGGAAAGAACCAAGTTGGCAAGAGAAAGGAGCAGTTGGCGGATCGCCGAGTGGTTCCGCGATACAGTGTTGGATCGCCCAAAGTTACAGACCTTAAGGATGTTGAATGCTAAGGCAGAAAGGCGATGGAAGTGACCAAAGGGTGGCTCACCAAGTGGTTCGGCGAGCTCGACTTACTTCGCCGAGTGACTCTTCGCAGCACATTTTTGGCGACTATAAATACATTTTTGAACATTTAGTTTAGTATCTTAGCTCATATATTTTTAATCTATCATTGAGTTTTGAACTGGTGAGACATTTTCTCTAGTTTTCCCTAAGCTTTGAAGAATTGAAGTTTTTCACTTTTGAGAAATTGGAAGTGGTGTTGTTTGAGATTCTTTTGGTAAAGTTGAATTTTGTTCTTTTTAGTCATAGTTGAATCTACTTACTTTTAGTTTTGATTTTTGGTGTTACTTGTTGAACAGAGGAAATGAGCATGTCTTGTAGCAGCGGTAACCAAGTGGACTACCCTCCTTCAAAAATCATGATTCATAGGAATAACATCCTAAATTTCAAGCAATTGGAGGGCGAGACAATCCATGAGTGTGGCTGAGATTTAAGGCACAATTGTTGCAGTGCCCAACTCATGGAATCCCAGATAAGTTGTTAATGGACTGCTTCTATAGAGGTCTTGGTCTTGAGAACAGAGGAGTGGCTGACCAACTTACTTCAGGTGGTCTAATATGACAACCCTATGCAATAGTAGCCCAACTCCTTGATCACAAGACTAAGACCAACAAGGAGACATAAAAGGACCAGAATTTGGCCACACTATTGACTTAGCTGGATCTTTTGGCCAAAAAGATTATGGAATTTGAAGTACTGTACAAAAATAAAGATAGGTACATTCCTCCTCATGAGCGTAGAAAGACCAAGGATTATGAGGATGGATAGATAGAGGAAATACTCTCACTCATTCTCTACAAAGTCGAAGAACACGACAAAGTGTTGAAAGAGATAAAAGAGAATATCTCAATGTTAAATCAGATGACTGCTTCTCATTCCATATCTATTAAGCTACTGGTGACCCAAATAGGCCATCTTTCATCTCTTCTCAACCCAAGGCGAAAAGAGGGGTTGCCTAGTGATACTGTGGAAAACCCCAAAAATAAAGCTTGAGTGGGTACTTGCGTCGTGCCACAATGTTAACTAAGACACTGCTTGGGAGGCAACCCAAGTTTTTATTGCTTTATTTGAACTTTGGAATAATGTGTGTTGATTGTGCAGGTTGAAGTGTAGAATGTGTTTGAAAAGTGCAGGTTGGTGAGCAAAATGTCTAGTCGGTGACTCACCGAAGAGGTCGGCGAGCCCGACTTGGATCGTTGTTGGACTCAAGAAATTATAAAGATAGAGTTTGTAAAACTCAGTGGGACCATGGACAAGTCGGTGAGCTCGACTTTGTCCACCGTTTGAACACCCTTATTAACTGGAGGTCTTGTAAAACTCGATGAGGTAAGTAACCACTCAGCGTGTCGCTGAGTGGTTCGGTGAGGAAAAATAACATCGCTGAAAGGGCGCAAAGACAGTTTTTAAAAGGCTAAAAGTTTAAAATTTTCAAACTCTTTCACATTCCCTCACTTTTTAACTTCATACAATCACACCCGCACTCTATATTTCCTACATTCTTTCATTTTACCACTTTTTAGTTGTTGATTCTGTGTTCGGAGTTGAAATTCTTTGCCGCCTAGCATTTCAAATCGTAATTCGGTATTAAAGGTGGAAAACCACAAACTTGTAAATAGCGGTTAAACTCAAATGCTTTGTTATAGATTTAGTTGATTTGTGTTGGGCCTCTCTGAAATTGTATATGTGTGCTTGTGTGCCTATTTTAATTTTGATATCGTACCCATATTGCCTAAATTATTGATTCCCTAATTTTCGTGCTTTAAAAGTAATCGTAATCTTATGGGTTGTTGTATTTTGTTGTTAAGTCTAGTCGGGTGCAGTCTTAGTAACTCAAATTGTGCTAAATGACATGTTTTGCCCAATGATGGAGCGTTTGACGTCATTCTTCAGGGTTAAAGTCATCAAATTGCCAATTTTGGCCAAATCGAGGGAAGTCTAAGTACCCTGGTGGCATGGGTCTAATGGGTCTGGGCTTAATTGAGAATGTGTGTGGTTTGATTTTGTTTTTGGGGGCTGCGGGTTTGATTTTGGATTAGGTAGATACTTATAAGGGCCTTACAGATGTTGAGGAGGCTATGGTAGATTCAGCCATGCAGAGTTCATTGGCAGACATCACCATGGCTGGATCTAGTGTTGCTGCTACCCCGGGTACCGATGCCCAGTATCAGAGTGTTGCACCAGGCATTGATGCCCCGACAGATGGAGCGACTGTGTAGACAGGACCCTTCTATACCTCCCTATCTATCATTTTTATTGACTTTTACTATTTTGTTGCATTTGAGGACAACTGCCTTTTTATTTGTGGTAGGGTGAGGTATTTTCATACCTACCTCTTGTGACTATCTTGTGTATATATATTGGGTTTTGTGTGTTTAAATTTTGTTTCGATATTGTGTTGTGGATGTTTAAGCTTATGGCTCTTTGTTTTGGATGAAAATGGTTTTGACTAATCTAAAAAAAATTGCCACCTCTTGTTTTGTGTGAATGTGGATGTTCTTGTGCAAATTTGAGTATCGGTTATGATCAATACCAATGACTTGAATAGTGCTCTTAATCGAACAAAAATAAATGTGCGGCTATGATGAGGCCAAATGAAGTTGCATAGACAATATGTGAACTTTTTGCATCTTGTTGTGACTAGCCGGTTATCAAATGGAGTCTCTTGTGATGAACATTGCACACTAGAGAAAGTGTGGAGTCTTGTTTGATATTGGTGCCAATGCCTTTTGTGATGAGCTTACCGTGAACCTTGTGTGATGACACCTAGAATTTGCCTCGTTGGTCCGACTGACTAAGTGATGCAAACTCTTGAAATGATCTTAGGCAACAATTTGGAAGGGTGAAACAATTTGACAATATACCTCTTTTGTGGCCAACCTTGTGAGTATGTGAACCTTGTTTAACCCCTTTTGAGCCTTACCCTTTTCTTGGAAGAAACTTGATGCAATTGTAACCCCTCTTTATCCAATCACCCATAATCCTCATGAAGTGTGGTTTGTTTGAATAGCCAACTTAGGTCAAAAGCCTAAGTTGGGGGTGTGGTGAAAAGAGGAGGAAAATCAAGTAGTGTGAAGAAGTCCCCCGTGATCCATGGACTTAAAAAAGGATGGAACCTCTTCATGAAAAAAAAGGAGGAAGAAAAACAAAAAGAATGAAAAAGTTGTGAAATAAAATGGTGAAAGTGCAAAAGAATTGGGGTGTCTGGTATTCCAAGAGAAGTGAATAATGGGGTGAATTTTGAGCATGAGTGAAAATGTTGAAGAAAAGAAAGGAGAGTGATGTTCATACCACATTTCATGAGGATAGCAGCCACTGAGCCTAACTGACCATACATTTACACGCAGCCCCGTTACAAGCCTTGAAAAGACCTTTTTTATCTTGAGTGAGCTGAAGCAAATGTTGATTGGAAAATAAGGGCAAACCTATGGGTGAAGTCATGCATGTGTTCATCTTTGTGAGTGTGAGAGTTGTATGTGATTCTGGAACTATAAATTGTTGAACAATTGTGTGTGAATATGGAATCATCTTCGTTGTGAGAGCATTTGAGTACCTTTGTTGAGCTTGAACTTGCATTTGAAACAAGTATTGTCAACTTGAGAATCTTTGATAATGGTGAGTCACAACTTGAATCTTTGAGTGCACAATTGATCCTTGCATGAGTAAGTTAAGTCTTATTGTGTGCATTCATGATTGAGTTTTTGTAGCACTGTTTGAGACATCATTGTTGAACTATTGAACTTGAGTTTTACTTGAGGGCAAGAAAAGTTTAAGTTGGGGGTGTTGATGAGCCCGAGATTTGGACTCATTTAGGGCTTTATTTATATAGATTTAGTGTCCTCAAATGCTTATTTTGTGTCAATAACTGATGTAAAACCCTTGATTTCCAGGTATATGGCTTGAGGAACAAAGCAAGGACACTAATTTGCAAAAAGGACAAAGCGAGCTGAAAGAATGAAGAAAGGCAAGCCTTGTGACCGCCAAGTCCAGTGTGTCAAACCCTGAAGGAAAGAACCAAGTTGGCAAGAGAAAGGAGAAGTTGGCGGATCGCTGATTGGTTTCACGATGCAGTGTTGGATTGCCCAAAATTACAGACATTGAAGATGTTGAATGCCAAGGCAGAAGGGCGATGGAAATGACTAAAGGGCGGCTCGCCGAGTGGTTCGGCGAGCCCGACTTACTTCGCTGAGTGACTCTTCGCAACACATTTTTGGCGACTATAAATACATTTTTGAATATTTAGTTTAGTATCTTAGCTCATATATTTTAATCTATTATTGAGTTTTGAACTGGTGAGACAGTTTTCTCTAGTTTTCCCTAAGCTTTGAAGGATTGAAGTTTTTCACTTTTGAGAAATTGGAAGTGGGTCTTTGAGATTCTTCAAATTGGAGCATTGTAAGAACGAATCTACACTTACCCAGTTGATGGATAATCAATTTGGTAACTATTTTTAACCTTTTAAGATGTCTAGCTAAAACCCCAACTCTTCGGGTGTGATTATAGGCTGATTTAGTTTATGGGTACTGTTAATTGTTAGTTTAAATGCTATTTAGAAGTGTGTTCAATCATTAATTGTGGTTTAATTTAAGAATTGTAGTTGCAAATGCAGTTCTACCCTTGTGTTTTTGGCTTGCTCAAGAGAGAGGTTTTAAAACTAAACTTATTGATTGATGGCCTGTGGGTATTGGGTTGACCTGGGTTCAGCTCGAGAGAGCGAATCCTAAGCCCAATTCCACACCTTCAGCTCAAGAGAGTGAATGGAATAAGGTGTAGGATGTTCTTATTTTGCATGCTTGTTGATGTTCGATAGAAATCAACTTGATTCGGGGTAAATTGTTTGAGAGAAAGTTTATCTCCTTTATAGCCTAGCTTACTCACTAATATCTAGCTATTTTCTAATAGTTGCAATTACCCATTTGTCTATATTAGCCTATAGTCGAATCATATCCCAAGAACCTGTCTCATTATTGTTATTTCGTATTGATTTCCGTTGTTTGTAGTTGATAATTAAAACCAAAAATCCCCCATTTGACATTCGTGTCACCCCTTAATTTGAATCATATCTTTATTCGATAACTTTTATTCATATGACTAATTTGAACATGTTCATACTTCCAAATTGAATCTGAAACACGTACCGTTCCCTGTGGGATTCGACCCCAACTCATTTAGTTGGGTTTTATATTGATTAACTACCATTGACGCTTAGAATTGGATGAAGTGTCTTTGATAACGATTTTCAATCATTGCTTAGCACCGACTGGACTAGCGGCGAATACTCATGTCCCATAAATTTGTGCCACTGCAGGTTTGTCTTAGATAGACATTAGCTAGTTGATCCACTTTAGCTCAAGTTTATGGTTCTTACCTTGGCAAGTAAGTACATCTCTTTTCGGTGTGGGATACACACCGAAATCCATTTTATAGCTTACATGGTATATGTCGATTAATGGTAAACTTCCCACAAACGAACTAAGTTAATTACTAATGTTTTATGAGGCTTCCTTTATGATTTAAAGATTCATTGACCACGTTCATGATTTAATGAGTTTTCTTAAATGATTTTACTATGTTTTAACTTAGTCTTGCATTTCATATTTTCGATTATGTCCCCTTATGATCACGTCTCATGTTTTATTGCATTTCCCTTATACTTAGTATATTCAACGTACTAATGCATACTTATGCCCATATTGTTTCACTAATGTAGGACTTGACGACTTTTCTCCTTATGTTCGTAGCTAGTTGATCCTTCATCAAATTTGAAGGTTGGTGAGTCCTTATGTTCAGAGGACCCAGACTCTTTCATTGCTTAATGTCATTTTCATTTCAGATTTGGTATGTGATATATGGGTTACGTCCCAATCACTTTTTTATGATGTTATAGATGGCTTTGTCGGTCCACTAGCTATGTCACTTAAGACAACCTACGGGGCACGTAGTTGGGAACAAGGAAATTGCTACTAGAAATACGACTTTTACTAATGGGAGAGCCTCCATCTCAATATCCTCACGGTCCTAAGTAAGAATCCTAACGGAATAGCAATATTCATAAAAATATTATGATCCATGGAAAAGCACAATTAAGATACTAATACAAGCTAGCAACATCACAGAGTAGCTCCTTAAACCATGTGTGAGAAAACCTTTCACTATTCATGATTTCTTAAGTATCTGAGAAAACCTTTCACAATTCATGCATATGTGAGAAAACCTTTCACAATTCATTGATTCTTATCTTAAAGAAACCTAGATCATAAATTATTCTTTGTCATCAATCATGCATAATGTAACACCCTGGAAACTAGTAGGCTTAACTAGAGCTTTTCGTAAGGGTTAGAGTCGTAAAATTTTCTTCTCGTACTTGGAATGAAGGTTTTAAAGGTTTAACGTCAAGGCACGACTCCCCAAGGACCAACTAAGGGTTCTTGAGGACCCTAAAGTCTACCCTCAAGCAGTGACCCACGAAAGGACCTACACCCCGTAGAGTGCTCCACGCTCCGTGGGAGGGAGTTTTGGGTCAAATGGCCAAGGTGAGGAGTTCCAGTAACTCAACCCACGCCTCACAAGCACGGGTCATGGTTCCAACCACGGTCCGTCAGTGAGGGTCGTGGGTGGGCACCTGAAACTGCCTCTTTGGCGGTTAAAGAAGGGGTAGTTTAGGTAATTCCTATTTTAGATAGTATGATGTGAGGTCATTTTATATTTCTCTAATACACCTATATAAGTCATTAACCAACCCATTAACTTCATAAAATCCCAAAACCCAAATCCATAACCAACTTTCCCCAAATAAACTCTCTCTAGAACTCCAAGGAAGAAGAAGAAGAAAAAGTTAAGCTAGGGCTGAAGAATCAAGATTTTCTCCTCAAATTCATGGTAAATATTCAATAAGGTATGGTATCTCTTCATCCATGGGTAGCCTTCACCCATGGAGCCCCTTCTAAACCCCCAATTTCCAAGCTAGAAAACTCAAAAGCTAGGGTTTGACTTCAATCTCATGGATTCCTTTCAAATTCATTTTTAATGATTGAATTATGTTTGTTTATGGATATATTGATGATTTTATGTGATTTTAAGATGAATTCCACAAGAATCTATGAATTACCCTATTTTCCCAAATTGGATCTTAAATTATGGGTATTGATTGATGCAAGTAGAATGTCATAGAATTATTAATGTTATGAATTGATTACTTGAATTATGTCATCATCCATGTATAATGTAGTAATTCTAGATGTGTTGGAGAATTATGATCCATGGTCCTTGAAGGGAAAATTATGAGAATTTTGTATGATAATGATATTTATGTACATGATTTATGAATACTTTGAGAATAAAGTGACTATGACTATGATGTAATTGTGGTGTTGTTGAAACGATATTCTCACATACACACACTTATGAATGAAGTATGAATGAAGTTTCCATGATTATGATAATGATGTTGTGTTGCTTGAAAGGCTATTCTCAATTATACACTTATGAATGATGATGACATGTTGTGAAAAGATTTCTCACAATATGGGGATTCTTAGGTTGAAAGGCTATTCTCACCTATTGAATATATGAGCTATCTTATGAATAATGTTGGGTTGAGATGGATTCCCATATGTGAGTTGAGGCGTGGTATCTAGTAGCAATATCTTTATCCCATTTCTTCCATAATAATGAACTCAAGAAATGAAATGTTAAGTACTCCGTGGGGAATAATGCTAAGCACCGAGTTGATATTGATTGAGATAGAAGCTCATACGTGAGTTGAGGTGGGGTTTCTAGAAGCAATCTCTTGAGATGGATGCCCTCACGTGAGTTGAGATGGTGGTATCTAGTAGCAATCTTCTTATCCCATAAAAGGTTGTTAGCTAGTAGAACACCTAAGCTAAGTATTGATGGTTCTACCTTAGGCAAGTAGACCAACTCTTTTTGGTATAGGAAACACCGAATTCCATGATTTGCTCACTTGGTCTATGTAGGTTAAGGCTTACCCCCACAATCAATGATTATGAACTATGGTTTCTCAAGAATGCACTATTTAGTGTGAGTGGGGGTATGGGACTTCATCCATGCATTGAAAAAGTAGGCTTTTAGAGTAGTTATGGTATGTAACTTTTATGTTATGATGATTTATGAAATAAAGTACGCTTAATATGGATTGTTGCTATGAGTTGCTTTCCTTGATATGACTTAGTAAATGCGAAGGTTTCCTTGTGTATGAGTATTAACTAAAGATGAGATCAAAGAATGATAAGTATAATTATGGTGACCTAAAAGTGGTACTTACTATAGATGGGATTATAGGATCTTTATCTATACATTGCACAAGTATAACTTAGGGTTACTTATGAGATGGTTCTATTATGCCATGATGATCTGTATGTTGAATATGCTTATGATTTATGCGTTTACACTCAAGTTCATGATGATTCTCAAACTTAGTAAACTGCATGCTTTTCAACTAAAATGTCCTTTTTAGCATGATTTCATGATTTTATGCATGGCCATCATACTTTGTGCATTTTTGTACTAACCCATATTTTTCTACATTTTCAACAAGGGTTGGGTCCTGTGTTTGAGGTGATCTTCATTTGGTCAAAGCTTGGATCGACTAATCTCCAAGCTTGTGGTGAGTCCTCAAAGATTCGAGGACGTATGAGTCATTTGTAGTTCCTTTCTAGCTATGTCATTTTTGAACTATATAGTAACGGATGTGTTCCTATTTGATTCAAATATTATATTAGATGGCTAATTAAGACAAATCTAGACTTTCGCTTTCTTTTATAAAAGACTTCGATTATATGGATAAAGTTTAAAATTCCGCATCATTTCTTTTATCTTATGTTATGATATGCTAAGGGGATTGTTTGAGACCTTTCAGGGTTGAGTACGCCTTGTTTCATCTAGGGGGTACTCCTGGGTCGTGACAAACTTGATAACAGAGCACAATGTTTAGAATGATTCTAGGATGATGTCTCATAAGCCACCTCTAGTAGAGTCTTGTTCATAGTGTGAAGCGCCCCACATTTATGAATGGGCGGCTATAAGATATTTAGGAAACTACACTTCTTTCAGTACTCTTAAGTCGTGCCATAGAGTTTAGTTCTATAAAGTCCCTCTCCTAAGCCTTCTCTTGTGTCATTAGGAAATGAATACACGAAGGGCTAACGCAATAAGTACGGAGCGTGACAATGTGAATGAGGAAGCTCCTCAAGGTAACCAAGGTTTGATTAATCCTCTGGCTATGTCAGATGTAGAGGTTAGGTCGGCTTTTCTAATGTTGGCTCAAGCCATGACGGCCCAAGCCAATAGAGATATTGGGACTCATGTGAACCCTAATATGAATTCCACGGCTTTTAGATTGAGGGATTTTGCAAGAATGAACCCTCCTGAGTTTCTTGGTTCCAAAGTGGGAGAGGATCCTCAAGAATTTGTGGATGAGGTTTACAAAATACTTGATGCCATGGGGGTGACTTCGGTAGAAAAAGTGGAGCTAGCGGCTTACCAATTGAAGGATGTTGCTCAAATTTGGTATACTCATTAGAAGAAAAACAGACCGGTAGGAGCGGGTCCCATAGATTTGGAGGTGTTTAAGAAAGCATTTCTTGATAGGTTCTTTCCCCGAGAGTTGAGGGAAGCTAAGGTGGAAGAATTTATTAACCTTAGGCAAGGTAGCATGAGTGTTAACGAGTATGCCTTGAAATTTACCCAACTATCCAAGTATGCTCCATCTATGGTGGCGGATCCGAGGGATGAGATAAGTAGGTTTTTGATGGGTGTGTCCGACTTAGTTGGAGAAGAATGTCGTACGGCAATGCTCCATGATAACATGAATATCTTTAGGATTATGGTGTATGCTCAACAAATTGAGGATTCAAAACTCAAGAGAAAGAATAGAGAGGTAAAAAGAGCTAGGTCTGATGAACAAGGTCAACCAAGGTTCAAAAAGAGGTCCTTGATACGCTCAAGTTATACCTCCCTAAAGAAGCATAAGCGATCGTTATCAAGTAAAGAACCCAACTTGTAGGTTGGGGTCGATCCCACCAGGAAAATGGTTTAGACTTTACTTTAACCAACAATTATATTCGATTAGTCAAATTACTTCCAGAAACAAGTAATTAAAGGGAGGGCTTGTAAAAAAAATCTTAAGAATTCAGTAAGTAATTAGTGAATAAAAGTCAATTTTGATTGTTATCAAGATGAGAGAATTAACTAGGGTATACGTGTTCCCCACAAGCTCATAACGCAATAATCCTAGTAATAGTAATCCTTTCCTAGTGTACTACATGCAAAGTGATAAGTTAGGTATCTCTAAATCCTTGGTCCGACATCTAAAGAATTTCACCCTGCACCTTGGTCTGGCTACGTGTGTATAATTTACTAACCCTTACCTTTACCTCATATTAGACATCCCATCGATGTTTGGCTTAGTTATTACTTCACACCAATCGACACTAGCCTATTAGATAGTATCACACTAAATCTATGTTGATAATTCTTTTCTTGTTGATTACCTCCTTGGTCCAGCAAGTAGCAACAAGGTGAGTTCTAACGCGTGTACTCGTTAAAAAGACTTCTAAATGAAAGAATTATCAATGCAATACAACAAAACTATTCAATAATTGCTTAGTTACTATTCATACTTTGTCAATCGCTCATGATTCCCACAACCCTAGTTGTGGAGTTTAGTTACCCATAATCATATGAACACAATTCACTGTTTTAGATGAAAGAATTATGAACTTACGTAGGAAGAATAATTAACCCAGAAATTCAACTTGAATTGCAACTCAAAAATCTTCAAAACGATCTTAGGAAATTAATAATTGCTAAAGTTTCAAGTTAATCTCCCCAAGTCAAAAACTAGAATAAAGGTAATAAAATCCAACCCCAAAAATGAGGTTTACATGCCCTATTTATAGAAAACAAGTCCTACATTAAAAGGGAAACAAAAGAAGGAAAGCTTGTTCAGGCACGCGTCTTCATTCCACGAGACTGACTCACCAACCGTCAATGGATCTACGGTCCGTGAGTCCCTTCCGTCAGCCAGGACTTAGAAAATATTTCAGCTTCACAAAATCAGCTTCTCTGAAGCAAACGATGAGACACCAGTACAGACTATAGATCGATCTACGGTCCGTCAATCCTTCTCTGTAGCTCCATACTTAGAATCTTCAAAAACAGGTACTGGAACCCTCGCAGTGTCATTGTACGGATCAACAATATGGTCCATAAATCAATCTACGGACCATCAATGGCCACCATGGTTCCACAGTTGGTCAGATTTCTCTAATTTGCCTTCCATGCCTTGCCTGCTGATCTACGATCACCATCTACGGAGCGTCAATGGACCTACGGTCCGTAGATGCCCTTTACTGCATTTCTTTCAGCTGTCTCTTTACTTCCACGCCTAAACAACTTTCCTGCAAAACATGATAAAAACACATAAAAACCAATACAAACAGACCCTTGACACACACAACTTGTAAGTGAAATGTATTAAAAATACCATAAACTCACGGTATATCAGACCTTGACCCAAGATTCCTCCAATGATCCACCAATGGTCAACAAGTATAGGGTGTCTAACCCTAAATCTCAGGGAAGAAATGGAGGCGGTTCTTCTTTTGAAAGAACTGCATGTGCCAAATGTGGAAAAGAACATGAGGGTAAGTGTCTAGCTGACACGGATGGTTGCTTTGGGTGTGGAAATAAAGGTCATAAGATGAGAGATTGCTCGACACCCATGGTAAAAGGGAGGGAGGCCAAGCAAGCTTCTCTTAGTGGTCCGGTTCCTAATGCTCCAAATTATGGTCGCTTTTAAGCACTCCAGTCTAGAAAGGACCAAGAAGACTTTTCGGATGAAGACACTGATATGTTGATAGTTCCCTATAGATGTAAATGTTGTATTAAGATGTGTATGCTACTTGTTAGACTTTGATGTTATTCTTAGTAAGGGTTTTCTCCCAAGGGGGAGATAGTATGCCTAGATAGCAAGATTGTTGAGAGTTTTGATATCCTTATCTCTTTCTTCTATTCATATTCTAGCTTGAGACAAAGAATTCCTCTTAGCTTGTATTATGTTTTGGAGTAATGTGTGTTTTAGAAATTTCCATGATATCCTTATGTTATGCATGTTCTTGAGAAATTCATGTTTAGAAAGAAAATGAGTTTTTATGATTTTGTTTCCTCATGTTGTTGTGCATTTAGTATTAGTTGCATATATGCTTCATGAGATGAATTGTTGAACATGCTTTAATATGATTTTGAGAGTAATTGCATAATTGGTTTCATGATACTAAGTTGAGCATGATTTTAGTTAGAGAAGGCAGTTTCTCCTATGAATTTGAGAAATGTTGAGGATTTCATGCATAATGGGTTGTTAGATGTAGTTCCAACTTCCTTGTGTTGCATTGAGTATGTTGAGATGGAGTGATGTTTCCTCCTTTGAATTGTGCATTATTTTGATGTTTCATGCATGACGGGCTGCTAGTCTTGAGTCTTTAATTCTGTAAGGTGTCTAGATCATCATTCGAGGATGAATGTTCCCAAGGGGGAGATAATGCAACAACCCAAAAACTAGTAGGCTTAACTGGAGCTTTTCGTAAGGGTTAGAGTCGTAAAATTTGCTTCTTGTACTTGGAATGAAGGGTTTAGCGGTTTAACGTCAAGGTATGACTCCCCAAGGAACTTCAAGGACCCTAAAGTCTACCCTCAAGCTGCCCAAAGCAGTGACCTACGGAGGGACTTACACCCCGTAGGCTGGTCCACGCTCCATGGGAGAGAATCGTGGGTCAAGTGGCCAAGGTGAGGAGTTCCAGTAACTCAACCCATGCCTCATCAGCATGGGTCGTGGGTCTAACCATGGTCCGTCAGTGAGGGTCGTAGGTGGGCACCTGAAACTGCCTCTTTGGCGGTTAAGGAAGGGGTAGTTTAGGTAATTCCTATTTTAGTTAGTATGATGTGAGGTCATTTTATATTTCTTTAATACACCTATATAAGTCATTAACCAACCCATTCACTTCATAAAATCCCAAAACTCAAATCCATAACCAACTTTCCCCAAATAAACTCTCTCTAGAACTCCAAGGAAGAAGAAGAATAAAAGGTGAAGCTAGGGCTGAAAAATCAAGATTTTCTCCTCAAATTCGTGGTAAATCTTCAACAAGTCATGGTTTCTCTTCATCCATGGGTAGCCTTCACCCATGGAGCCCCTTCGAAACCCCCAATTTCCAAGCTAGAAAACTCAAAAGCTAGGGTTTGACTTCAATCACATGGATTGCTTTCAAACTCATTTTTAATGATTGAATTATGTTTGTTTATGGATATATTGATGATTTTATATGATTTTAAGATGAATTCCACAACAATACATGAATTACCCTATTTTCACAAATTGGATCTTAAAGTGTGGGTGTTGATTGATACAAGTAGAATGTTATAGAATTATGAATATTATGAATTGATTACTTGAATTATGTCATCATCCATGTATAATGTAGTAATTCTAGATGTGTTGGTGAATTATGGTCCATGGTCCTTGAAGGGAAAATTATGAGAATTTTGTATGATCATGATATTTTTGTACATGCTTTATGAATACTTTTAGAATTAAGTGACTATGACTATGATGTAATTGTGGTGTTGTTGAAAGTCTATTCTCACACACACACACTTATGAATGAAGTATGAATGAAGTTTCCATGATTATGATAAGGATGTTGTGTTGATTGAAAGACTATTCTCAATTATACACTTATGAATGACGATGACATGTTGTTAAAGGTTTTCTCACAATATGGGGATTCTTAGGTTGAAAGGATATTTTCACCTATTGAATCTATGAGTTATCTTATGAATGATGTTGGGTTGAGATGGATGCCCATACGTGAGTTGAGGCGTGGTATCTAGTAGCAATATATTTATCCCATTTCTTCCATAATAATGAACTAAAGTAATGAAATGATAAGTACTCTGTGGGGAATAATGCTAAACACCAAGTGGAAATTGATTGAGATAGAAACTCATACATGAGTTGAAGCGGGGTTTCTAGAAGTAATCTCTTGAGATGGATGCCCTCACGTGAGTTGAGGCAAGGTATCAAGTAGTAATCTCCTTATCCCATAAACTATGTGCCCTCATAGGTTGTTAGCTAGTGGAACCACCTAAGCTAAATGTTATCGGTTCTACCGTAGGCAAGTAGACAAACTTTTTTCAGTGTGGGAGACACCGGACTCCATGATTTCTTCACATGGTCTATGTCGGTTAAGGCTTACCCCTACAATGAATGATTATGAACTATGGCTTCTCAAGAATGGACTACTTAGTATGGGTGGGGGTATGGGACTTCATCCATGCATTGCACAAGTAGGCTTTGATAGTAGTTATGATGTGTTCCTTTTATGTTACAATGATTTATTAAATAAATTATGCTTAATGTGAATTGTTGCTATGAGTTGCTTTCCTTGATGACTTAGTAAATGCGAAAGTTTCCTTGTCTATGAGTATTAACTAAAGATGAGATCAAAGAATGATAAGTATGATTATGGTGGCCTAAAAGTGGTACTTAGAATAGATGAGATTATGGGATCTTTATCTATGCATTGCACAAATATAACTTAGGGTTACTTATGAGATGGTTCTATTATGCTATGATGATCTATATGCTGAATATGCTTATGACTTATGCTTTTACACTAAAGTTCATGTTGATTATCAAACTTAGTAAAGTGCATGTGTTTCAACTAAAATGTCATTTTTTCTACATTTTTCCCCAAGTGTGGGGTCCGGTGTTTGAGGTGATCTTCATTTGGTCAAAACTTGGATCGACTATTCTCCTAGCTTGTCATTTTCAAACTATATAGTAAGGGTTGTGTCCCTATTTGATTCAAATATTGTATTAGATGGCTAATTGAGACAAGTCTAGACTTCCGCTTGCTTTTATAAAAGACTTCGATTGTATGAATAAAGTTTTAAATTCAACATCATTTCCTTTATCTTGTGTTATGATATGCTAAGGGGTTGTATGAGACCTTTCGGGGTTGAGTACGACTTGTTACATCTAGGGAGTACTCCTGGGTTGTGACACATAAGTTCATGAAAACATCATTCATGGATTCATAGTTTTTCTTTAAATTCAGGGTTTATAGTCAAAATCATGATCAATGCATGGGTTCATATGGAATTGATTGGAAAGCATGTAATTGAATCTAAATAATCATAATATGATCAAAATCAAACAATTTAAATCCATTAAAATAGAACACACAAGGAATTCAATGAAAACCTAACCAATTTTATTGAAATTGAATTGGGGAACTGAAGAATCTTTACGAACTCAATGGGTGAATGGAACCCATTAATGATCTCCCTATATACCTTGCTCTTGAAGCCCTAAGCAATAATGAAGAAAGTATAATTGAATTTAAAGAACCCTAGCTTCTTCTACCTTGACCTAGAGAAAAGATTTAGAGAAAACCTTAGAGAGAATTTGGGAATTTGAGGGAATGAAGGAGCTAGGGAAAATTTAGGAGTAGATGGGTAGTTATAGGACTTAAAATTAGATTCAAGACGACGTAGTATATGAATTAAGTGCAAAGGAAAAGTCCGAAATACCCTTTAAAAATAACCGTCGGTCAGCCCTATCGTTGTGACCTACGATTCGTAGGAATTTCTACAGTCAGTTTTTGTCAACCGTAGAACAAAATTCAGAAACCCAAATGCTTAATCATTTCCCACGAGACCATTCTACGGTCGTCGAGCTTTCTACGATCCGTAGACCTCATATGTAGAACCCAAGTTTCACTCCAAAATTTCACTTAGTCTAGAACTTTTCTATGGAATCTTCTTACAGTCTGTAGGACCAACTACGACCCGTAAAAACCTTCCATAGGTTTGAAGTCCTAATTAAAATCTCTAAATCAATCCTACAAGTCAATCTTACGACCCGTCAAACATCCTATGGTTCGTCCTATTAAGTTGTAGATCAAACTTCAAAAACTTGAAATTCTAAAAACTCAACCCAACTTCTACGATTGCCTTTATACGGCCCGTAGGACTTCCTACGGATCATAGATGGGACTTGTAGTTCACTACTTCAGCTAAATTTTCTGTTTTTTCTTTATCTTTGAAACTTTCCGACTTTCGGGGTATTACACTATTTTTACAGCTCGAACTTATGACATCGTAGCATGTTTTAAACTGAACCTCATAAATGGTGGTGAATATATTTTTCATAAGCCTATATGATGTTATTTTATGTTTATGGGGTTTCATGAAAATAATATTATTTTCTTTTAATTTTATTTTAGTAAGTGCATTTTGATTAATGCGAGTATGTTAATCTAATTATTTATTTATCATATTATAATTCATAAACATACTTTTAAAATACATTTTAATTACCCAGATAAAGAAATTGGTAAAGAAGACGTAAAATTCGAAAGAAAAGAAAAAGAAGAAGAACTTAAGAAGGGAAAAACTGAATAAAAGAATGAAGAAAGGTAAAAATGGATTAGAACCATTTTACTCAATCTATATATGCCCACATCCATCTTTACCCATATATATATATATATATATATATATATATATATCGGTTGAATTACAATTCAATCCATTTTACCTCTATTCATTTTCAATCTGCTCAAATCCGATCCAAAATCCATTCATTTGCTACTATTAACTGTCACATTTATAGAAAATATTAAATATATATCTTAGTGATATAAATACTTTGTTGTAAATTCTAGTTATGCAGATCTATTTAGTGATTGTAAACTAAAAGAGGCAAAATCACTTAATGATTAAGATTTAGACTTAATGATTGAAATTTAAATAATTAAGGTTAAATTCAACATCAAGTGTAAACAGATGATATATAAGATTATAGTTGGAGCTTCATCTATCCTATCAAAAACTTAAGTAGGAGATGAATTTTTCATGATCAAATACTTATTTTTAAAATAAAGTGAAAATTTATTTCAGTAAAAAAAATGAAGAATTTTTTTACCAAATGGGTCCTTAGAGTCTGTTTGGCATTGCTGCTAAAAATTGTTTATTTCTAGAAGAACTTTTTTAAAATAGATTTTCAGAAAAGTGCTTATGAAAAAAACAATTTTTATTTGACTAATTCGTTTGAAAAATATTTTTGATCAGCAAATTGTGTTTGACTAATCAATTAAAAAAAAATGCTTTTAAGAGTCAATTCACAAAAAAAAAAAAATAGACAAGTATCAATATAGGTTACTATTAAGATTATTTTATAGAGATAAACTATTTTAGATATCTATTATAAAACTTTTAATCAAATATTATTTTTATTAAATTAAAATATACATATTCAATTTTTCAATCAATATTATACAAAGATAAATAAAAATAAATTAAATATTGATATATTATATCAATATTAACCTGATGATTTAAATACAATTTAAAACATCAAATATAAATTAATAATAATAAATGTAAAAAATATAAAAACAAATTCTAATATAAAAATAAAATTCTTAAATGAAACTTAACCAAATTTATAAGATATGTTAATTAATTAATAAGAGATATATTGTTAAATATGGAAGGGATATATTGTTCATAATAATTTTCTGCTTCTGATTCTACTTTTTTTAAGAAGAGTAATTTTTAGCTTCTTCCCATTAACAAAAACATTGTTGTTGCTTCAAGTTTAAAGCAGTTTTATTAATTTCTCAAATGCCTTATTTTTCAAAAATAAAACTCTCAAAATAATTATTTTGGCCTTCCAACGTTAATGCCAAACAAGCTCTTAGTAAGTGCTTGATCATAATTTTAAATATTCTTTTTATTTGAAATTTATGAAGTTGACGTTTAAGATAAAGTCTTGCTTAATTATACATTTTGCAAAGGAGAGAAGAAAATACTTTATATGAAAATTTTGAAAATAAAGTTAGAAAACTGATTTAGAGCACTTTTTCAAATTCGGAATCCAACTCAAAGTTGAATTTGAAAATTTTTATCACCAAAAATTAATTTTAAAACGAAAGGGGCCCTGATTGACAGGCACCAAGACTAACCCCTAAACGTGACACAATGCTTAGAGTCACAAGTGACCCACGCTAATCTCATGGCATGGCATGACACTACCATAGCATAGTAAAAAACTGAAAAATACTAAATACGAAAATAAAGTCTGAATAATCTATCAAATCTTTTAGACAAGAATTTGATTTAAGACATAAGCGGAATCTAACTGTTTGTCTGAAAGCCTCTACTAACATGAGTTTCTAGGACGAATCCCTAGCTAACTTTAACATGTCTAAAAACCAAAAGTAAAGATCGAAAGGAAAATAATAAAGGTCGCGCTCACCTTTACCTCATATTAGGCATCATATCGATGTTTGGCTTAGTTATTACTTCGCACCAATCGACACTAGCCTATTAGATAGTATCACACTAAATCTATGTTGATAATTATTTTCTTATTGATTACCTCCTTGGTCCGGAAAGTAGCAACAAGGCGAGTTCTAATGCGTGCACTCGTTAAAAAGACTTCTAAACGAAAGAATTATCAATGCATGCAACAACACTATTCAAGAATTGCTTAGTTACTATTCATACTTTGTCAATCGCTCATGGTTCACACAACCCTAGTTGTGTAGTTTAGTTACCCATAATCATATGAACACAATTCATTGTTTTAGATGAAAGAATTATGAACTTACGTAAGAAGAAGAATAAACCCAGAAATTCAACTTGAATTGCAACTCAAAATTCTTCAAAACGATCTTAGGAAATTAATAATTGCTAAAGTTGCAAGTTAATCTACCAAGTCAAGAAGTAGAATAAAGGTAATAAATCCAACCCCAAAAACGAGGTTTACATGCCCTATTTATAGAAAACAAGTCCTAAATTAAAAGGGAAACAAAATAAGGAAAGTTTGTTCAGGAACGCGTCTTCATTCCACGAGACTAGCTCACGGACCATCAATGGATCTACGGTCTGTGAGTCCCTTCCGTCAGCCAGGACTTAGAAAATATTTCAGCTTCACAAAATCAGCTTCTCTGAAGCAAACGACGAGACACCAGTACAGACCGTAGATCAATCTACGGTCCGTCAATCCCTCTCCGTAGCTCCATACTTAGAATCTTCAAAAATCAGGTACTGAAACCCTCGCAGTGTCATTCTACAGATCAACAGTACGGTCTGTAGATCAATCTACAGACCGTCAATGGCCACCGTGGTTCCACACTTGGTCAGATTTGCCTTCCATGCCTTGCCTGCTGATCTACGATCACCATCTACGGAGCATCAATGGACCTACGGTCCGTAGATCACCTCCGTAGATGCCCTTTTCTGCATTTCTTTCAACTGTCACTTTATTTCCGCGCCTAAACAACTTTCCTGCAAAACATGATAAAAACACAAAAAAACCAATACAAACAGGCCCTAGACACACACAACTTGTAAGTGAAATGTATTAAAAATACCGTAAACTCACAGTATATCAACACCCTCAACTTAAATTCGTTGTTTGTCCTCAAGCGACGCACTAAGACTCTAAACGACACTTATATAGAAGCAAGCATTACAAGCACAAGCAATCACATGGCTCTCTACCCCAACTCTCCTTTCGAGTGCAAAATCTGTTCTCTTAGATTCGACAAGATAATTCATGCGAATCAAAATATGACAAAGATCGACCAACCAACACACAACATACACTGTTTCACTATCGCCAAGGTACCAACTTTCTGACACTAGAACTAGTGCCCTCACTTCAAATGAAATCCCTTTTTCACACAATGAATATAAATTTGAGTACAAGGATTCATTCACCACTCACACTCAGAAGTAACTTCAAGTACAGTAAGTTCTCAATACCATAAGTTTGCCCTTATTTTCACTGCTTAGACTCTCCAAACTAGACTCTAGGATCACTATAAGACTTTCTCAGCTTGTAACGTAGGCTCAGGGTCAAGTGTGGTACATTTGGGTACTTCTTAGTGACTTTCTGCCCTCCTTAACATTATACTAGGCTTTCAACCTCTTTTTGCCCTATTTTTGACATCCTACCGTTTTACCTTCTTTCCCTTGATTTTCTTCAACCATGGATGTGACTTTAGACTTTGTAGCTCTTTACTTTTCACTTTCATCTTTTTCTTGCGTTTTATTCTTTTCTTTAGCTTTCAGCAAGTCACATCCTTTCCTCTCTTTTCTTTTTCTCTTTTTCAACATCAAACTCTTTTCATACCCATTTCTCTTTCGGTTTCCTCGTTCATAGCCACCCTCAACTTATGGATTTTCTATTGATTGAGGTGCACAATACTCGATGTCGGATCAGGGCCAAGATTGAAGTTACTTTTTACATTAGTCACCCTCAACTTAGGCTTTTGGTCCAAGTCGAGGTGCACATGTCCAAGGAGGGAACGGGGTCAACATAGTAGATTCTAGGGAGGTGAGTTAAGGGTTTAGAAAGAAATGGTCTAAGTTAGGATCAAAGCATTTGGATCAAAGGGAGCATTTATTTCATTTGGTTGGATTCTTCTTTTAGGCAGTTTGTGGACCTATCAGAACAAGGGCCTACGATCACTTCCTAGCCTCTAGAGTAGATTGTCTTAGCAGGACTAACCGGGCAAGTTCTAGATTGGCACAAAAACTGTTTGAACAATCAACTATTCTCACACACTTTTGGCACGTAGTTTCATTATCAGATCAGATTACCCGGTTCAAGGTTTAGCTTACGTCATGCCATCAAGTTGATTCATATTAATGTCATACTCAGAGCCAACACGTTCAAATTATCTTAGCCTACAAATTCTAGCACACATCACAAAATTTGGATAGGTATCACTTTTCATAAGCCATCATGCTTCATTCTTTTTCATGCTTCTACACATACGATCCTAACACATGCCGGTTCAACAAAAATTAAACAGTTTCTTGGGGAAAAAGAACACAAGCAAGAAATCCCTAAGAGAGGATTTATGAGTTGGGTTACTTAGACTTCACCTTATCACTCACAATCCATTTACCCCACCCCCAACAAAAATAGATGTGATTGTCCCCAATGCATAAAAAAATAGTAAAAGATAATGGATTGGGTGAAGCAAACCTGTGGCGCATAGCACCGAAGAATCATCAACAAGCGGGTGGGTCCGGTTTCCCGAAGCCCACTAGATCAACACTTGGGTCACCCTCAGTAGTGCCTGCATTAACAAGGACAGCACCATCAGTATTGTTATCTATCACTCTAATTGCACCCTTAGTGGTGCTCACATCAATCTCTACGGGCATAGAACTCGACGCCCCAACAATCAACTCATTGGCCCTCTGCTGCCTCAGCTGCTCATCTATTATGAAGGCTTTCCATGCCTTTTTCTCCTACCTGCGCTGCTTTTTTCTAGCCAATTCCTCTTTCGTGAGCTCAATTGTGTGACTAGATCAGTGCCTCTTACCGTGGGCATGTGTAGGCTCGCGTTGCTCCTCCGCATCATCTCTACTGAATTGTGCGCCCAGGACTGTATCATTGCCTAATGCAGAGGGAGAAGCCTGTGGCTCAACAGCTGGTGTGGCCAGGATAGCGTCAACATCGGCCCGGAGACTAGCTAGCTCGGTCCGAAAAGAAGACATATTAGTAGTGGAAGCTGACCTCTCTAGAACTCTCAACTCAAAGGCATCGAGCTGCTTATGAACTGCTTAGACCTTATGGTCCATTTTCGCTTCCATCCTCTTTTCGACTCTCTTTTTGGACTCAGCAATCAACTTTCGTATCCAGGGCTTAATATGGTGCAGCAAGGTGGCCATCTGAGCCTCTAACTTCTGGACTCGGACTAGTGGTATAATATTGGCTCTTGAAGGTGGGGTGCCTCTAGATGAGCTCGGGGCCTCACTAGCGGCCTAAGAATAGGAGGTTGGTGCATCATTAGTGTGGGCTTGAGGGGCAGGCTCATCACCCTGTATCTGCTCCACAACATCTACTAAATCAGTACCCAATGGCACTTAGATCCGCGTCCCTCTGCGAGGTGCTGCCACATTCGCCTTGTCCCGAATCAGGCCAATATCTAAGGTCCCCTTAGGGTGGATCAACCTATCACAGTGCCAAATTGACACTCCAGAGTCCCTGCATAATTGAAAAATCAAACACGGAAAGGGGTAAGTAGTGGAGGTCTTGAATGCTCTCTCATGAATCTCTTCCAGCAACATGCGAGCAAAGTCAATCTCCAATCCTGCTACTAGTGCAGCAACCATACGGCTATGTCCCATGTGAGTTAGTTGTCAGCTTTTGTAGGCGACACTCTGTTACGCACCAACAACCAGAAAAACTTGGCCACGAAATTTAAAGTGGCCTTTCGGATACCCAACCATGGTGCGGTGACCCACTCCCCACGCTTGCCATCTGCAGCAGTGTGTTTATCAAACCAAAGTATAATAGCCTCCCTCTGCTCCATATTACGCGTAAAGGCTCCACTCCTCACAACATCCCATCGGTAATCAAATTCGGCCGTGTTGAGAGCCCAAGTTTGATCAGGGCCGGGGCCATAGAGGAATCGGCTGATGGTAGCATGGGAGATGTCTATTGGAAAACCTCAGACCATGGTAGAAGTGATAGGGTCCTGGGCTGTAGGCTTGTACCTCTTGTCAATCGAACCTCGGAGAGTGGAAGCATAGGAGGCATAAAACTCCCGCACAATCTCCTCGATATAAGTCCCAGGGTCTCTAGCCATCCAGTCGCACTTGTGAAGCTGGAAAAGTCGGTGGATGTCGGGAATAGTGTGTAAGCTCCCCGTGAGGACTCTGCACTCTTCAGTAATAAGTCAAGCCATCTTCTCTTTCTCATTCAGCATTCTGGCATCCCGATAGATTTGCCATTACCCCTCGACACACCATCTGTTTGGCTTACCAGCCACCGGATCAGGGTCATAACTTCGTGGCACCCAGACTTCTCCCAAACTGGTGGCCTAATCAAACGAGGTAGCTTTGTCATGTGATCCTGAGTTGGTAGCGGATCCAGATCAGAGTCGGAAGTGTGGGTGGGCTTAGAGCCGGAAGCAGAGGTGGACTTTGAGTCGGAGGTAGAACCAGCCTCAGAACCGAAAGCAGAACAAGCCTTAGAACCGGAAGCAGAACCAGTCGGTGACCCGATCAGTATGTTCTCCTCATCAGACTGGGAGACAGTGACTACGTCGGTGACCACCTACAGAGACATATTCCGGGTAGTCTGAGGTGCAGTAGGGGATGTCCTCGTGGCCGGTGGAACATATGCTGGATCCTTGTCTGTGTCCGTGTCTTCATTGATTAACCTGAAGCTAGGAGTAACATATTTTGACTTGCCCTGTTTTGTATAGGTGACTAGCTTCTTGGGTGCCATCGTACCTGTGGAAGCGTTATTAGTGCCAAAACTAACTACAAACACACTCGAAACAAAATTTAGAACTAAAAACAAACATCAATAAAGACCCAAAAATTATCAGACAGTGGCTACAGTGGTCATCCGTAGACTGATCTACGGTCCGTGGAACCTTTCCGTGGATCAGAGGACCAACAAAATTGGTCGCAGATGGAAACCACGGATATACAGAACGGTCCGTAGATTTATCTACGGACCGTAGTCCACATCCGTGGTTTCACACTTGGTGAAATTTTCAAGTGCATCCAACCACGAACCTAATCTACGGTCCGTAGATGGGGTATCGTGGATGTGACCTGTGCCAGGTTTCAGCCATTCTTTATTTTAAAGCCCACATCTTTGACCATTTTCAACAATATCCTAGTCTAACCAAGCATTTCAACATTAAATCATGCTAGTTCCTCATTCTAAGGGTTCCAGTCACTCAATTTGATAATTATTTCATACAGAATTCGGAACCCTAAGTCGAAACTTACATCTAGACTAGCATCAAATACATCTCAAACAATATTACGACACATAATCACTATTCATCATCTCAAAGGTGTTTGCATTTCAATTGAAAGAAAACATACCCAAGGTCAAGACCCAACTCCCGACTTTCTATAAGTAATCTATGAACCGAAATTCAAAGTGAGGGAGAAAGTCTATTACCTGACAAGTAACAAGGAGTGGTGTGAATGTGTGAGGACACTAAGTTTTGCACTACAACACTAATCGCCTAGTTGCACCGAATCCGTACACCGGACCTTGTGAGGGGTTTTGGGGATGAGTGGAGTTTTGGAGAGGAAAGGGAATTTAGAATTTTGGGGAAAAGAAAGGAAAGATTGATTTGGAGAGTGATGGAGTGATTATGGAGTGATTTAAGGAGTTGGGAAGTTATGAAACGGTTAGGGAGTAAATGGAGGGAAGTGGAATGATTTAAAATTGGGGGATTTTAAATAGGAGGGGTCCGGGTCGGGTCAGGCAGCATTAGGGTTTTGGACCCACGAGACCTCGTCTACGATCCATGGGTCGATCTACGATCCGTAGATTGGGACTATAGATCACACTTACACTTGGAAAAGTTTAAGGACTTACTTGGGATCTACGGACACCACTCACGGTTCGTAGATGGATCGACGGACTGTCGATGGGGTCCGCAGACCTCTGCACCAGACCATTTTCTGCAGATTTTTCATAGCGTACCTGCACATGTAGCAACCATTAGGCTATTCTTTTTACATTTTCTGGACACTTTTTAGACACGGACCCTATGCTAATTCTAGCCAACACTAAAAAAAACTAAAACACCTATCTAAATTAATACAGAGAATTAACTAAACACAGAAAACTGCTTGATGGAAAACAAGAACCTATCGTTGGCTAGATTGTACATAATCAACCGCAACAAGAATATACTTCATCCTATGTGAACTCACAAATGGACCCATAAAATCAATGCCCCATACATCAAACAACTCTATCACCAATATAGGATTCATAGGAAGATCTTGCCTCTTTGAAATCCCTCCTTCTAAGGGCAACGATCACAAAACTTGGCGAAATCATAAGCATCTTGGTGGATAGTAGGCCAGTAGTACCCATACTACAAAATCTTATGTGCAGTTCGAATACCACTAAGATGCCCACCAACAGGCAATGAATGACATGCTTCAAGTACACTCAACTTCTCAATCTCGGGCACACAACGACGAATAATCCCATTAGCACAACTATGATACAAGTAAGGCTCATCCCAAAAGAATTTCTTCACGTCATGCATAAAGTTTTTCCTTTGGTCAAAAGACAAATCCGGGGGCACAATATCGCTTGCCAAATAATTAGCAAAGTCTGCGAACCAAGGAATCAGATCATGAGAAGCAGCCAATACCTTTTCATTTGGAAAAGCATCATTAATTTCAGCCCTATCACCAAGCTTTAGCATAGCCTCTTCCTCTAATCTGGACAAGTGGTCGGCGACTTGATTTTCGGTCCCCTTTCTATCTTTTACCACAAAATCAAACTCTTGCAACAACAATACCCATCTAATCAACCTCGGCTTTGCATCCTTCTTTGCCATCAAATATCTCAATGCAGAATGGTCAGTATGCACTATGACCTTGGTACCGGGCAAGTAGGATCGAAATTTCTCGAATGCGAAAACCACCGCAAGAAGCTCTTGCTCAGTCACAGTATAATTCTTCTGGACATATTTAGAGCCTTGCTAGCATAGTAAATAGGGTGGAGAATTTTCTCTTGCCTCTGTCCCAATACCACACCAAGCGCCACGCCACTTGCATCACACATTACCTCAAACGGTTGTCCCCAATCCGGTGAAATAATGATAGGTCCAGTAACTAACTTCTCCTTCATCTCTCCAAATGCTCTAAGACAAGCATCATCAAAATAGAACTTACACTCCTTCTCGAGCAGTTTGCACAAAGGCTGTGCAATTTTTGAGAAATCTTTGATAAATCTCCTATAAAAACCTGCATGCCCAAGAAAACTCCTAACACCTTTTACAGAGATAGGCGGAGGAAGTTTTTCTATCACCTCAACTTTCATTTTATCTACCTCAATGCCCTTCTTAGAAATTCGATGACCTAGAACTATCCCTTCTTTCACCATAAAGTGGCACTTCTCCCAATTTAACACCAGATTGCAATCTTCACACCTTTTAAGTACCTCAGCCAAATGATTCAGACATCGATCAAAAGAGTTACCTACCACAGAGAAATTATCCATAAATACTTCAATAGTGTCCTCCACCATATCAGAGAATATCGACATTATACAACGCTTGAAGGTCGCTGGAGCATTGCACAACCCAAAGGGCTTCTGTTTGAAGGCGAAAGTCCCATAAGGGCAAGTGAAGATGGTCTTCTCTTAGTCCTCCGAAGCTATAGAAATCTGATTGTAGCCCGAATAACCATCTAGAAAACAATACCAACCCTTACCAGTAAGTCTATCCAACATCTGATCCATGAATGGCATAGGGAAATGGTATTTTTCTGTCCAAGCATTTAGCTTCCAGTAGTCCATGCAAACTCTCCATCCAGTCACGGGCCACATTAGAACAAGCTTGTTTCTCTCATTGGGAACCACAGTAATCCCACCTTTCTTGGGCACACATTGAACAGGGCATACCCAACTACTATCTGCAATGGGATAGATAACTCCAGCATCCAACCACTTGATGATCTCCTTTTTAACTACCTCTTGCATAGGTGGATTTAATCTTCTTTGGTGCTCAATACTAGGTTTGTGATTTGGCATGAGTTGGATTTTGTGGGAACAAATACCGGGACGAATCCCAATAATATCCGCAATAGTCCACCCAATAGTTCGTTTGAACCTCTTTAATACAGTCACCAAGCACTCTACTTGTCTCGCATTTAGATCTGCCGCAATGATGACCGGCAAAATGTTATCTCTGCCCAAGAATACATACCTCAAATGTGGTGGTAGAGCCTTAAGCTCCAATTTCGGTGCCTCCATAATAAATGGTCTCGCTGGTGGAGACTCATGATTCTTCATGTCTAACTCATACTTCTTCTTTTTTATCGATATTCACACCTATCGAGTGCAGCTACCAACTCATCGTACTCTTCAATACCATCACTATCGAAATTCATCATAACTGCTGCTAGTGCCTCAATACCGAGTCGCTCTTCAATGTGCACTTCTGTTTCATTCTCAACTCTGTAAGTTATAGTAGATACCGTTTGGAGCTCACCACTCTGCTTCATGGACCTACAAATATTGAAAGTTGCTTCTTCATTGTTCAGTCTGAACTTCATCTGTCCCTTCTCTATATCAACCAATGCACGACCTGTGGCAAGGAATGGTCTCCCAAGGATTATAGGAACATCAAAATCAACCTCACAGTCAAGAATCACAAAATCCTCCGGAAAGATGAGCGACTCCACTTTCACTAGCACATCATAGAGTACACCAATGGGCCTTTTCACTGTTCAATCGGCCATAAGTAACCGCATCGTAGTAGGCTTAGGATCCCCTAGACCCAACTTCTTATAAATCGACAATGGCATGAGGTTGATGCTAGCACCAAGATCACACAATGCCTTAATAAAGTGTAACAACCCTATAGTGCATGGAATCGTGAAAGCACCAGGATCCTCCTTCTTCTGCACAAAAGACCTTATAGCAATAGCGCTACAATGCTGCAGTCTATCATCATCTTCAAAACTCACAGACCTTTTCTTTGTCACCATATCTTTTATAAACTTCGCATACCCAGGCATTTGCTCCAAGGCTTCTATCAACGAAACGTTGATGGAAAGATGCTTCATCATAGTAATAAACTTGCTATATTTACCATCTTCAGTATTCTTCACTAACCTCTGTGGAAAATATGGTGGAGGTCTAGGCATGGGGACCATTTTCTGAGATATCTCCGCTTCTTTCTCTGTCGCATTCTCAGACTTTTCTCTAACCTCTACCACATCATCTTCTTTTCTAATCTCAACATCTACCACAGACGGCATAGGTGGATTAATGGTTTGCTTACCCCCTCGAGTAGTGACTGCCATACAATGACCATCATTCTTTAGATTCTGGATGGTGTTGCTAAGAAGAGTGCCAGGTTGATGTGGGTTTACTGTAGTAGACAAGTGAGTCATTTTCTACTCTAGATGCTTTATTGACACTGCATGGGCATCAACCTTTTGACCAATACCAGACAAGTCATTTCTCATCTCCTTCACATTCTCATCAGTTGCATCAAACCTTCTCATCATCTTCTGCATCATATCTTCAATACGTGCCATATTGCCTCTAGTTTCCCTAGTATTAGAGTCTCGATTTTGAGGAGGAACATAAGGTCCAACCCGATCATTTCTGTTGCCATAGTTGTTCCGGTTGTAGTTGTTGTCGCGATTGAAGTTTCCATCCCTGACATATTGACTCTCTCGGTTGTAATTGCCATAGTTCCGACCTTGGCGCCAATTGTCTGTGTTTGATCCTTGGGTGTTTGGTCGAAAACCCCCTGTCTGATCATTCACCGCATAAGCATCCTCTTCATAGTAACATTCTTCAATTGGTAGTGGAGTTCTAGTCAAGTAGTTCACAGCATTTACCTTTTCCGCACTTCCACTCACATACTTCAATACCAACCCCAACTCGGTCCTCATCTGAGCCATCTCCTCACGAATCTCATCCGCAAACTGGTTGTTTGTAGTATGAACGGAAAATGTGTTTCTCCCAGTATCTGACCTCCTAGTGATCTATGCTTTATTGTTGCGAGAGATCTTCTCCAGCTTTTCTGCAATCTGCGCGTATGTGCACTCACCATATGATCCTCCAGCTATAGTATCAAGCACTGCTTTATTGTTGTCATCCTGACCTCGATATAAATATTTCTTCAGTGACTCATCATCAATACAGTGATTCGGAACACCTCTTACAAACGCAATGAATCTATCCCAAGAGCTACTCACAGACTCTCCAGGTAATGCCACAAAATTGTTGACCCTATCTTTGTGATTGAGCTTCCTGCATACTGGATAATATCTTGCTAAGAACACATCCCTCAGTTGATCCCATGTATAGATTGAGTTATAAGGAAGCTCAGCGAACCATACAGCAGCATCGCCTGCCAGTGATAGAGGGAACACTTGCAATCCGATAACATCCATATCCAAATCTGGTTGACCTACACAGCTTTTACAAACCACCCTTAGCTTGGCTATGTGAGAATCTAGGTCCTCTGACGGCGACCCCAAGAACAAGCCTCTCGCTGTAAGCATCTGCATCAAGCTACTGGTCACTATAAATGTGTGCCCCAGAGGTAAAGGGGGTAGGACAAGAGGTCCATCTAAGTCAGCAATATTGACGTTTCCCCTATAGTTGTCATGCAGTTGTGGGCCTGGTGGATCATGCACCCTCAATGCATCACCCAATTGATTTTCAGCTAGAACCTGGTTGGCCCCACCAACTACCCTCGGAGGTTGCAACTCAACTTCATCACCTAGATTGCCTCCGATAGGATTAACTTGAACTCCTTGATTGTTCATTCTTCGCAAAGTTCGGTTCAACTCTTGATCGTAAGGAGTAAATGGTTCACCCTGGCTCCGTGTACTTGGCATACACTAGAGTCAAAACCCGAGAGAGACAAAAAAAAAAAGTAAAATTAGGAAATATTTTACTAAAGTTCAATAATGTAGTTAAAATAAATCTAAAAGACAAAGTTCCCAGACAGCGGCACCAAAATTTGATACGCTCAAATTACACCTCCCTAAAAAAGCATAAGCGATCGTTATCAAGTAAAGAACCCAACTTGTAGGTTGGGGTCGATCCCACGAGGAAAATGGTTTAGACTTTACTTTAACCAACAATTATATTCGATTAGTCAAATTACTTC
>JAJOOR010004901.1:0-49477 GCA_036250505.1 Solanum acaule | reverse complement strand
CGTCTTGTTGGACATAACGACTACCTTAATTTGAGTGACTTCTATTAAAGACTGCAAAAACCCAAAAATGTTTATCCTCTTATCGGACACCACCATTCATAAACTTCAACGAATCTCAAGATATAAATGCCTTAAGTCTTACTAACCGATCCAAACTGAGTTTTATTTCATTGCTTTACCAGCCAATGCTTGGGAGGAGGGAGATGACGTGGTCTTGATCACTTCCCGCCTGCAGAATCCAGATCTAGACGCGATTAATGGAACTGAAAAAGAAGAACAGCGTGACGGTTTCACAAATGAGTTGTGGGGAAACTCTAGCCTGATGATCTTAATTGATTTTCAGATCTTCCAAGTATCTTGATTTTAGTCTTAATTGTCAGGTATGAGATGAGGTTCAATATGAAGAATGGTGTAGCATCACAGAAGAAACTGTCAGAGGCTGCTGTTGATTTTCCCCGGATCAACGACAACTACACTGGAAGGTCAGCTATTACAAGATTTTCATTTTAATTCTTAAATTCCTGCACTACGTAAAATATCCAGAATGTGGAATAATGGCTGTTAAAATGCTGCATAGGAAGTTAGGAACACCTTCATCTGCTGGCTGTCTCTCTTGCTTCGTCTTTTATTCACAGCGTTGTGAGATTGCTTGCCTTAACTTTAGTATTTTGATCATCTCATTTCATTCCTTATGTGCCTTAATTTTAGCGATTTGATCATCTCATTTTCATTCCTTATGTCATTGTGATGATACTGACTTTTACAAAATTTAGGAAGCAACGCTATGTATATGGAACCATTTTAAACAACATTTACAAGATCACAGGAATTGTCAAATTTGATTTGCATGCGGAACCAGAGACTGGAAAAACAAAGCTTGAAGTCAGCGGAAATGTTCCTGGAATTTGCGACCTTGGACCTGGAAGATTTGGCTCAGAGGCAGTATTTGTTCCCCGTCAGCCTGGGACAGAATGTGAAGAGGACGACGGCTACTTGATATTGTTTGTACATGATGAGAACGCTGGGTACTCCTCTACCACTCGCTTGCATTGCATATACTAAACACACATATTATAACTTGGACCTTTTCTCTGTGTGACCAAAAGATGTGACATTGATTGTCTGTAAGTTGAATTTACTTTTTTAAAGCAAACCAAAGTGGGAAAGAGATGTGGATTTCATCTAAGTTTTTTTCTGCTTCAAGCCTAGTAATAAGTAAAAGAGCATAATTATACAACTTGCCTCTCAATTATGATTTGAGGATTGTGGCATGTCCAAAAAAAAAATTTAAGATGCCCTGTTAGACAACCTCCTGCTGAATGTTCTCCAAATTTTTCAGAAGTTTATTATCCAAATGAAAGAAATTTATCATTCAGTCAGTCAAACACACTGCAATCTCAAACTAGTTAATTTAAGAGTCATGTGTATATTCCTCTCTATTTGGATCCACTTCTATTGTAAAATTGACAAGTCATTTGTCTTTCAAGGCAATTATGGGTTCTCTAGAATGAGATGGTCCTTTAAATCTCACATACTTTCCTACTCAGACTTAATATAAGATAGCAACACTAAGCCTTAATCCTGACTTATTTGTATCTGTTATATGGGTTTTACTTCCATTGTGTTCTATTAGTAGCAATATCTAAAATTCTGTTCCTTGGCATTTTTTTATTAGGCACCTTATAAACAATTGTTTTTACATAAGCTACCTTCCAAACTAAAAAAAAAAAGACTGATTCCAACATAGGTCTTCTAAGTCAGTTTCCTTCCATGAAATTTTACTTCTACCTCGTCCCTTTTAGTGCCTTCAATTACCATAGTGTCGCACCTACAAATTTGTGCTCTTGGAGGTCTATATAGGATATGTCCAAACCATTCTACATATTGCGGTTTGCACCTTTTTTAACAATTTGATAACTTTTAGTACTCTTTATCTTAACATCCACATTTCTGCAACATTTTTCTTGTAGATATATTGTTATTGGGCATTAGAGCTTCAACATTCACTTCATATTATTAAATTGTTAGACTCACAAGTGTTTAAAGGAATTTCCTTTCAATTTGTTAGGTATCTCCTATAATGCTTAGCCTCTAGTGCACATCCAATTTAATTCTACGGGATATATCTTCATCTATTATTTCATTCTCCTTGAAGACTGATTCTAGATGTCTAAATTGTCACCAGTTATGTAATTCAATCCCGCTCAATCTCAGTTCACCTTTCTTTGTACTTGTTATGGAGAGTTAACTTTTAGTGCATATATTTTGTCCAACTCTAATCATCCTAAAACCTGGTTTTACTCTCTAGAATGTTTGTCCAAAGATAAAACTTTTGGTTAAATCAGTTAGAAGCTTTGTCAATTAACATGATAGCATCTACAAATCCCATACACCATAGAACCTTATCATGTCACTATTAGTTCATTTACGACTAAGGTACATGAACTCGCGGTTGTAGAATACTCCTTTGTAATTCCTCTTCTCACACTTGTGACAGCTCCTACATGTCTTTTATCAACACTTATATATTTGATATAGATTTTTTACTTCTCCACACCACTTATCATATTCTTTTTCATAGTCATTGAATACCATGTAGCGATCCATCTTCCTCTACATATTAATATTCATCAGTTTTCTAAGCAAAAGTATTGCCCCTACTACATATCTACTGTGCATAAACCTAAAATGGTTCTCTATCATCCTTGAATTTCCTCAAGATACAAATACTCCAAAAAGAGAACTCTTAGTTGAATAAGATCCCAGTCCTAGATAAGTGAATGACCACTGTAATTAATGCCTTCCCTTTCAGGCGTAGAATCGTGTTCACTATTTTATGCTAGAAACTTGAAAATTTTCTCTGACCAATCCTCTGGTGTACATTATGCAGAAAGTCCTCAGTGAATGTAATTGATGCGAAAACAATGTCAGCTGAACCTGTGGCAGTTGTTGAATTACCCAAAAGAGTTCCATATGGATTCCATGCCTTTTTTGTCACAGAGGTGAGTTAACATAACATCTTCTTGTTGTTTTTTGAACCTGTGACAGTTCCTGTAGAGTTGCAATTTGCTGTTACTCTCTTTTAACATTTTGGTTTAAACTTGGACTCATTCTCACGATTCATCGTCCTCTGTACAGGAACAAATTCAAGAACAAGCCAAAATGTGAGAGAGATATTTGTGAAGAGTGGATCAGCAAGTCAGTGTGCTTACAACATGCAACTCTGTTTTCAGTTGGCATTTTCAATATTATTCTGCATTTCTGTGATATATATTGTAACTATATCTATTATGTATGGAGGATTTAACTTCTTCTTTGGAAATGACTCTTCTATGTTTGCTTCTATAATTAATAATGAAAATTTAAATAAAAAGGTTGAGCAATATTATATTTTATTTCATGATCAAAAAAGGTTCCCTCCACATTACACTTCTAAATATTTTTTTTAGATGTTTATCATGCAAAACATAGATCTTCTCTAATTACGCTTTAGTAATAACTTTGTGCTCTTCTAATATAGAATCGTCTGTTTGGTCGTACATATTTTTTGCTTTTTTCCAAAAGAAATTTTTTAAATAGTTTTTGGTTATTACCATTGTACTGATTTTTGAAAAAATAAATAAAATGAAGATAAGTTTCGAGTTAGTTTTGATTAGCTTATCAAGTGTCTTTTTTTGTTAACAAAGCTTGAATTTCTTATAAGTTTTTAGCATGTTTAAACATACTTAATTTTTAAATATCTTTTTTAAACTTTTCTTTTTTCAAATGTCAAAGTTTTTTTATTTATCAATTTTTTTTTATGTCCAAACGCCTACCAGTCTCCTGATCCAAGTAAGCATTACCAATGGTAAATAGGATAGAAATCATAAAGATTCTTCGTGTCCGTCTAAATGTTTGCGTATGTTTATCTTTTAAATTGTTAATACGTGATATTTTTTAATGGTATAAAATAATACAATTTATTCAAATATTATACTTCTCGAAATAACACAGTACAATACAATTAAATAATTGAGTTGATACAATTTTAATTTTATTTTTTAAAAAATAGAAATTGTGGTTTAACCTCAAATATTTGTGTGGGTATAAGAAGTTTTATTAAGCATAAACAAGAATTTTTAATTTAAATTATTTATAATTATGAAAAATAATATACTCTTTGAAACAATTAAAAAGGAAAGTGTCACATAAATTGAAGGACTAGTAGTAGATTACCAAACAATATATTGGCATTGTTCGATAACATCTCTACTTAACAAGATAGAGGTAAAATTTGTCTACACTATATGCTCTATATACCCCACTCATAAAATTATATTGAGTATGTTATTATTGAAATGAAAAGTTGGCAACTAGTTGAGACTATTAAATAATAGAGTATATAATAAACATGAAACAAAGTATTATGCGTTTTTGGAAGATAGTTTCTCTACCTAATAAGGTGTAGATATATATATTCCCTTTATTTCAATTTAGATGATGTATTTTTCTTTTAGTCAATCCAAAAGGAATTACACATATTTATATTTGTAACAACTTAACTTTAAAATTCTTATGTTACTCCTAATGAAATGATTTACAACCACACAAACATTTATAATTTATTTTAAATTACAATTTCAAAAGTTTAGTTCTTTTTAAAATTTTGTCTTAAATTAAACCACATCACATAAAGTGAAAAAAAAATAACGAACATAAAACAAAATATCATGCATCTCTTGAAAATTAACCTCTCTACAGCTCTACCTAATCAAGTATAGATTTAAAATTTGTCCATACTCTACCCTAGTCCACTTACGAGACTTATGGAGTATGTTATTGTTGTTGAAACAAAAAATGTTAAGGCCGCTAGTTCAGATTACTAAATATAGTAAAATCTTTCTGAATTAATATTGGTAAATTAATAAATAAGATAAGATTTTTATTTATTCCGACTTGGGTTAGTAAAAAAAAATCACAGATTTTAATAAGATAATAATATAATACATTTTTACATAGTCAGTCTCATTAATATTATAAATTAATATTTTTTTAAAATTACAAAAATATCTAAGACAGTTTAGTAAAATATGATTCTAGTTCTTTTGTTTTTGTTAACATTTAAATCTAGATAAAGTTCATCTCAATCTTTTCTTATTGCATCCAAAAGTTCTAGTATTGTCTTCTTGAACTTTACCCAAAAAAATATAAAGAGTTCTAGATGCAATAAGTGTTTCCTTACAACGCTGATTCTAAAAGTATTGTATTGTTTCCAACCTCGTCATCAACATTGTTTTCTCCGTTGATATCCATTAATTTCTATTAATCTCTAGACCTTTGAAAATGTATCATTTTTCAGTCAGGTAACTAAAAAGGTTATTGAAATCCATTTTATTGCGGAAATTGAAATCATTAAGCATGACCTCAAATTCATAAATATCATTTACACAAATAAATTTATTTTAATTCCTTGACACTTCATTTCCAAATTAAAACACTCTTTAAACAAATATTAATTTATTGATTAAATAATAACTGTACAAACTACAAAGCGGAGAAGAGGCCCGGCGAATACAAACGAAACAAACAGAGTAACGTGTCCATGGCATCTCCGTCAATTGTGAAAGGTATCAACAAAGGTGGAATCTCCAATGTCCAATCAATATAGTACTATTCAGAGCCCAGAGGGAGAGAAATCATTAGAGCTAACAATCAAAAATGGGGAGAAAAGAAGATGATGGAGTAGAGAGAATTGAAGGAGGAGTAGTGGTGGTGAACCCAAAGCCACGAAAAGGATTAACTGCCAAGGCCATAGACTTGTTGGAATGGGGAATCGTCAAGTTAATGCACGATTCCTCTAAGCCACTTCACTATCTTCAAGGCAATTTTGCACCTACTGATGAAACTCCTCCTCTTAATGACCTTGTTGTACAAGGTCATCTTCCGGTCAGTTCACTGCTTCTCTTCTATCTCTACTTTTGCCTGTTTCCACTCGCATGAGATTGCTTGAGTATTATATTTTTTTTTATGTCTGAGCCAGTGAACTTTCACGCACCTCCAGCAGCCACTTTCCTATTTGAGTGAGTAAGGAATGAGTATAGGACACTACTGATGTTCAACCGACGACGGGGTTCAATTGGGGTAGGAGAAATGGGGAGGAAATTACAAGGTGAAAGTTTAGTTAGGCTACTAAGATTTTCTCAATTGTTATAAGTGAGAATTGATCCTTAGTTCTCTAGGTAAATAAGTCAACATTCAACTAAGTGAACCATAGGAGATTGGTTATTTATTTATTAATGTTATTGATTAGAGTTTGATTTTTGTGAACCTTGGGTTATATTTGCTGAAATTGGGCGTGGCTTAAAACTCTTTGGTTAGAGGGGTAGGGTGTTTAAAGAAGAAGATTTTGGTTTTGTTTGTCTAGACAGAGGCTACAACTTGATAATATTGCAAACTTCATTTTGAGAAATGGTAGTAGGACATTAGTATGGAGTAATAATTTGATGCTCATCTTTTTTCTATCATCAAAACAAGAGGGGGGGAAATGAGGAAGTGAAAAAAAAAAAAGAGCCAACAGCTTAGGAGTGTTAATCTGATACGAGATTAGGTTGCGGTTGATCAGCATGGTTGGGTGAAATTTAATTTGATCCTTCTGGGTTCTGATGAAAATGGTAATTCGTAATAAGATTTACCATTGGATTATGGTTTTGTTACTTCTGAATAGTAATAATATGAATTTTTCAAGGGTATTAATTACTCCGGAGACAAGAAGTTATCCAATTAAATTCTTTTGGTTAAAGTATTGTAATTAAGAGTTTACAATTTGCTTGTATTCACCTCATACAACTTTGCTATAGTTCTATTCTATCAGTGGATTACGAATTGTTGACTATCATAAAATGTATGGGCTGTTTTGTTAATGGGAAAGAGAGGTGATTCCACAAATCAGGGAGGCGGCTTCCTAGTTGTTTCTATTATCCGTGGTGCAGGAAACATTTGCTTATATTGCTGCAAGATTTCTATGGAATCTTCAAGATCTTATGTCCAAAACTATAATACAGTAATTAACTAGTTAAAGCTAACGTGATAATGTTCAGAGCAGATTGCTTGACAGTTTAGTGTATGCAACCTGTAAATGTGAATACATTTAGCTTATTCAGGATGTGAGGGACTGTGTAGAAGATTCCAACAACAACTATGCCCAGTCCCAAGCAAGTGGGACCGTGTAGAAGGTTCTGAGGGGCTTCAGTGCCACATAAATTATTTTTTGTTCTTTTTCCTATGAGAGAACTATATGATGATTTTTGAACTTTCCATATATATAAAAAAAAAAAAATAGAAAGAAAAGAGACTAGAATTTGAGATGACATTGTTACCCTTCTCTACTTAAATACCAAGCTTTTCTTAGTGAGAGGGTTCAAATCTATGACATGTGCCTAACCCACGTATCTCAAACTGTGCTCGTACCACTAAACCAATTCCCTGGGGGTTAAAGATAACATATACTATTAACAATGTAGCATATAGTTGACAGGGCAAGGGTAAGAACAGCTTGGGATAAATACCTTACTGAAGTTCAGTTTGTGATATTGTGAATGGTTTTTCTCTCGGGCCTATATCTCACTGTTTGTTTGCATTTTTTGGAACTGATTTTTCAGCTGCAGGACTAGATTTATTTACCATTATTTTCGTTTCTCCCAGGATTCAAAGCACAAGGAATATTGTAGAATTTACTGCTCAGGCTGTACATTCTATGCTTTTTGCCATCAACTTGACTCTAATGATGCGTAGTAATTTGATTATTTAATTACAGGAGTGCCTTAATGGTGAATTTGTTAGAGTTGGTCCAAATCCAAAGTTTGCTCCGGTTGCTGGATATCACTGGTTAGTTTTTATTCTAAATATATATTGTCCTCAGGACCTCCAAGTTCCTTCTTCCCATACTTTTTTTTAAAACAGAGTTTCCCAATTGCATTGATGCCAATCCATGCTCTATTTATATGCAGGTTTGATGGGGATGGGTATGTCCTTTACAATCTTGACTTTGCAATTTGGAGCAAAATCAATTATTTCCTAGTTACTTTGAAAAAGAAGCAACGAGCGCCTCAGTAACTCTAGTTTTTATTTGTTCCAACTTCCAACTATCTATGTTGTGCCCAGTTTAAACAAATAGATTTCTGCATATGATGTGACTAAGCTCCCTTTCTGGTAGGAACAGAAACTAAAGTCCCTTTCTGTTCGGAAGAGAAACTAAATGAGAAATTCAGTTGGTATTTTGTTACATTGAAAAAATTGCCCTTGTACCCTATTCTTAATTGAACAATTCAAACGAGCATTTATAGAGTCTCCATAAACAGACCTTACATAGGATTGATACCATTTTTCCAACAAAAGAAAGATTGAGTATTTAGGATAGCAAGGGTATGAATCTTTGAATTTTATGGTGACAGGAAAAGAAGGATTGACAAGAAAATAAATATTTGAATTTGATGATAACAGGGAAGAAGGATTGAACATTAGGATGGCAAGAAAGTAAGTTTCCAAATTACAGGGGCATCCTCTCTCTCACTCTTTTTTAGTTCCCCTCCTACTCGGCAAACATACTGAGCTGTTTGTTAAGAATTATATTATGAGGTGGATCAGGACTATTTTAGTTTGTGAATTATGTAAATCAATTCATATCAGTGGCTTTTTATTTGTCCAGAGTGAAAGTATGATGATCGAAGGTGTTAAAAGGGGACAAGATATACCTAAATCATAGGTAAGAAAGTTGTCCCGGAACATAATAGCTCCTGGAACCCGTAGACTTCGCTAAAAAGGAACACAATGGAAACAAAAAATTCATATAAGCAATATTAACTGGTTAAGATAAAAGTTTGTCACGATGGTATGCTTGCATCAGGTTCAAGGTTTTTTAGTTTAGTTGGAGATGTTATATTAGTGGAAATTGTGGAGGACCTCTAGTGTTAAAGAACCCCAAGTTGTTGAAGATTAGAATGAAGAGAGAAATGGATGGTGAAGATTCGTATAGCAGACTTTAACCATCAAGAGAAAACTTGTATAGCCGACTCCAACAAGATAAGAATTTAGGCAAAGCAGCAACGACAATTGTTTTCTTCTCCTTTATTAGTATATTACTACTACTACTACTGATACCAATACTACTACTACTACTATCAATAGTAAAAAAATATTAATTGTTTTTATTATTATTATTATTGCTGTTATTATTAGTATTACTATTTTTTTCTGCCAAATCTTTTTTACTTTGCACAAAATGTGATCAAATTGTATTTGATAATTCAGCTGCTGTTTATTATGACAAAGTGATTTTTATTCTTGTTTTTCCTATTCCGTTTTTCCAGTTACCTTTTTCTTTAACTTTTAGATGACTTATGTTGAAGCTCAAAAAGTATCACGTTTTTATAACTTTCACGTGAAAAGAAGTAATGTAACCTCAAACATTTAGCTTTATTTCAGCATGATTCATGGCTTGCGCATTAAAGATGGAAAAGCAACGTATGTCTCACGTTATGTGAGGACTTCACGTCTAAAGCAAGAAGAGTTCTTTGGTGGAGCTAAGTTTATGAAGGTATGCATTTGTTTTATACTCTTAGGGGTCGTTTGGTAGAGTGTATTAAGAAAAATAATGCATGCATTAGCAAGTTACCCTTGTCTCAAAAAAAATAATGCATGCATTAGCTATATCTATTAGTAGTCCCTTGTTTGGTACATTTTTTCATGTTATGTATAACTAATACTTGCATTAGTTATACACTCTATTGTGTATTGAGGAAGGTATTACTAATACCATGAATTTCTAGGTATTAGTAGCAAAGGGATTTAATACATGCATTAGCACGGTTAAAGACCCGATTACCCCTCAAAAGCACTTTTACATCTTTTCCACCATAATTGTGGAGGATATTTTTGTAAATAAATATTTTTATACAATGCATATTTTAATACTCAAAACCAAACAATGCATAAGAAATAGTCTATGCATAACTAATACAAACATTACTAATGCAAGCATAACTAATACACTCTATTGAGCATTATTTTTATACTCTCTACCAAACGACCCCTTACCCCTAAATTTTTGTTCCCATCAAGCTTAATATAATAATGATTGAAGTTTCTTGTACTAAAACTTCTACACATGTATAGATGCTTTAATCAACTTCTTCGCATAACTACGGACACTTTTCTTTTCTTCCTTTTTCTTTTTGTTTTTAATAGTTCTCCAGATTATGGATGCTTCAATAAGTAGGAATTTTTGCATGCTATTCGGAAAGGGTGGTTTTTTTTTTTTTATGTATTGTTGTATTTATTTTGTGGAACTAGGAATGATTTTGTTTGAATATGGTTTGTCCTTAGGATAAAACATCATTTTGAAAATATGCTCCAGGAATTACAGCAGTGTGGAGTGCCGTTTCAGCTATTTTGTGTGCCTGAATTCTCTTTTCTTGCTAAGCTTGTGACATCATAATTATCTTGTTCACATTCCAACTATTTAATTTTGATCTTTACATGTGATTTTCATTGCTGATTTCTCATCCAAACTGGATAGTGTAGAAAAGGGTGAATTTCTCAAAAATGACATCAAGATCATAGTGTAGAAAGACTGAAGAATTTCTGTTTTATTGGCACTTTGTTGATGGATACCGACTTTGTGATTCTACTGTGCAACAATGACTTTTTGATAGTTGATCATAGGTCAGATAAGTAACTTGTAGAGTAAACCATTCTACTGGAGAAAGTATTATCTAGTGGAAAGGGTTGCCTCTCACCGCTTGGATTTAGTGCTGAATATTTTGCTAAAGTGGTCTGCTGAGGTTTCATGTGACACAGTTTCTTGTCTTCTAGCTAGGTCAGAATATTCTGTTACTTATATTTGCATTTGAGGCATTGACTGGCCCTGCTCAACAGTCTATACTCTTCTCTTGAACGCTTCATTGAGCATCCTTCCTATTCAGTCCTTGCACTACACTATCCATAATGTTGACCTAGCCCTCTCTCCTCTCTATTTTTTCACGCGAAGATTCCCTTGCTTCCTAGCCTATTCAATGTGGTCATGTACAGAGTTCAAAGATTTGACACTACAAAAAGGACGATGGTAACCCTAATTGAAGAATGTTGCAGGAAGCAATTTTGCAAAAACAGAAGTTTCCTTGAATTCAGCAAGCAAACTGGAGGATATTCTTACACTGAAGATGTCCTATCTGAAAGAAAATTGTGTCCTTTTTCCTTTTAGTTTATGATAACTAGAAGCTAAAATGACACATCTGCTGGCATGCCTTTGTCATAGATCTCAGCATCAACATGTTATTTAGAGGAAAGGAATTGGGGCATCCTATTAGTGTTCATGACCTGGAATTGTTTCACACCATTGGATTGTACATTCTGCTGTTAGTTTCCTTAAATTTTCTGTACTGAACCAATGGAACTACTGCATCATGCAATCACACACTATGCTTTATAAAACATTTGCATATGCTATATGTGCAGGTTGGAGATCTTAAAGGGCTGTTTGGTCTGTTCACAGTTTACATGCAAATGCTCAGAACAAAGCTGAAAGTATTGGACATCTCCTATGGAAATAGCACAGGTTGGTTGGCTGGAATTTTAGTTAGTCTATGTATCTTCTCTTCACATGTCTTTCCAGATATAACTTGTTATGACGGAAGGAATATGTCCTTAGTCATAGCAACATTTATTAAGTCTATGTGATAGTTACTAACTGAAAGTAAGATTTGTTTCCTCGTCCAGCTAATACGGCTCTAGTTTATCACCATGGGAAGCTGTTGGCACTTTCAGAGGCTGATAAACCTTGTAAGCCACTTCTCTGTTTGACCCTGTTAATTCAGAAAGATGAACTATCTATGATTTTGATGTGCAAGCCTTTGAGTAGATGTTATTTTCCCCCTTCTCCATTCCTTTTCCTTGTATCTTGCATGATTACATAGTGAAATTGTAACTTTGAAATTGCATGATTACAAAGTTTGGGATGTCAAGCTCAAATTGCAACTTTTTGCACATCAATGATCAATGGAGACTTCTAAATTTTATTTTTTCTAAAAACATAGTGAAATTGTAATCTGAAGTTTTTGCTTGTCTAGGGCAGAGAACAAGTATTAGTTGTTAATACAGTTTCCTGCAAGGATTTAGATCATAGGTACATTGCATTTTTATTGCTTTGATACTGAGTGTACGTCACACAGATGCACTTCAAGTTCTAGAGGATGGAGATCTTCAAACACTTGGCATGCTGGATTATGACAAAAGATTGACGCATTCCTTCACTGCCCATCCAAAAGTTGATCCTGTAACTGGTAAGGGAGAAATCATCCTAGTTCTGCATGTCACTATCTGTAAATTCAAATTGTTTGCTACCCAAATAATTTCTGATAAAAGAAGTACCATTACATGTATTCTTCTAATAATTTTAACTACAAGTACAATCTTGCAACTGCATAACCTCCTTTAGTTAAGACATCTGTTCAGCCTTCTTTTCTCATTTGCTGACTTCTCTTCCTCCGATATCAATGCCTGGCATGCTAATCTGTTAGTTGTGATGTTGATTTTAATAAACGGAAAAGGAAAATTATATTTTCTTCCAAACACAGTACTAATTTGTCACATCAATTCCACAACTGAATTCCATGGCAAGCTGATTTCGGAGTTGAGGTTAGAGTGGTGAACCTAAGATGGGAGCATGGTTCCCTTTGGGTTGTAGTGCAGTTGGAAAGAGAGCATTTTTTTCGTTTTCACATTGAAAGTAAAAAGAATGAGAGGTGTTTTAGCATCGCCTTTTGTAAAGGTCAAGGTTGGTAAGTCCATCGGTTCATATAGTTGTCCATGTAAGTTGGCACAAGATTAGGATCCTCACTTCAACTTCCATCTCTGCATTAACTATCCAGTGACAGTCAATCTATATTATCTCTGATACCATTCATGTGCTTATGTTGAGTTTCTGTGTGACTGATTAAATCTTAGTTAAAGATTCAGCATTCAGAAGTGAGAGAAAAAGGTCTAAAATTGGATCTTTTAGTACAAGTTGAAGTATGAGTTACTCAGTCATTGTGTAGGTAGAACACTCTTGAGTTTTGACTTTGAAATTTTACATGCAGGTGAGATGTTTACCTTTGGATACGCTCACACCCCACCTTGCATCACTTATAGGGTTATATCAAAGGATGGAATTATGCAGGACCCGGTCCCAATAACAATACCAGAGCCTATCATGATGCATGATTTTGCTATTACTGAAAATTATGCAATTATAATGGATCTTCCTTTGTGTTTTCGTCCGAAGGTATGGAACTTCTAATTTCTATAGCTCACAATTTATTGATTGCTATTGTTTATCAGTTTTCCTTTATTGATGGGAATAACTTAAGCTTTTAAAAGATGAAACAGCTTGCTCAACAATTGAATCAATGAGAGAGGTTAAGTTTAGTTACGTCAGTCCACCTCCATATTGGAGTTCTATAGGAGAGAACTGCAGAAAGGTTTCTAGTTTGTTGACTTCTGTTTATTTTTTTCAAAGTCACCGTAGGTAACTGTTTGTCCAAATATTTCATAATATAAATTCATGATTGGTTGCATGTACTACACTCGGCAGTGTTTTTTTTTTTTTTTTTTTTGGGGGGGGCGGGGGGAGCTCATATGCATGTTCTTAACTTTTATGCAATGGAATAGCCCCAAAAGTCTGATGATAAAGGTTTTGGGGTTATTCCATCCATTGAATTAAGATTTTGGGTTGTATCATCAGATTCTTTCACATGTGAAATATCTTTTTTATGAATTTTCCATTCAGGAAATGGTGAAAAATAATAATCTGGCTTTTACCTTTGATGCTACTAAAAAAGCTCGATTTGGAGTCCTTCCACGATATGCAAACAATGAGGCTCTAATCAGGTGGTTCGATCTTCCTAATTGCTTCATTTTTCACAACGGTAAGCAACTTTGTGGTCTGTCTTCCTTGAAAAGTTTAAAGATAGCTCTACCCTGAACAGAAAAGCTGGTAACTAACCAATACGTCTCACATGCATGTAGCGCTTAATAGCGATATTGCAGACTCTTCAAAATCTCCGCGGCACCCATGTAGACACGACACAGATGTGGTGTGGGTGTGGGTGTGGGATCCATAGTGGATATGGTGAACTTACCGTGGGTACTTTGACTACATTCTATGACTGAGAAGTATAGAGCAATTGGGTATTTAGTTTGATTTTTGGGTTTATGTCATATATATACCATGAAAAAAAGAAGAGATTAAGACTTCTCTCAAATTATTGACAGAAAAATTCAATGTCTTGATAAGGAACTCGATGCTACACTCTGATTAGTAAAGGGATAATGAAAAAAGAAGAAGAAATGTATTACAAAATTTATCTAGAAGAAGAAACTGAGGATTAACCGATTGGTAGTAGGTTTGAATCATACTTGGGGAGATCTGATTGATTTTGAACCCTTTAATAATTTTCTTGAAAAGTTGTCAGAATAATTATCAAAATATTGATGGGAAGAGACAGTAAAGCCAAAAAAGTTAGTGATTTATGATATGCCGGAACAGTCAATAAAAAGAGGTGTGTAGCCACAAAAAGGGTTGTGATAAATAAGTTCTGCCGTTAGGATGATCAGAAAGAGAAAAGATCAATAAAAAACTTTAGCTGGGTGCAGCGTAAGAACGGCCAATAGTGAGCAAAAATTATTTATGCTTCTACTAAGATTGTAGGGGATCGAGTGCCATTCAAGAAGCAAGGAGAGGGAAAACTTTGTTAGAATTGGTTTTAAGAACATAGAGAATAATGAAATTTTCTGCAAGTAATAGGATTCTTAACTAAAACGTAAGCAATGAAAATATTCTACTATCAAGAAAGAAAAATCGCTGAAAATATTCTACACAGTATCCATAATTGTTCTCTTCACTAACTCAATCATGAATAATATTCTCCCAACATCTCGTGACTTTCTATTGTCTTCTTTTTTTTATTTACTGGTGTTATCATTTTGATATTTACCAGCCAATGCTTGGGAGGAGGGAGATGAAGTCGTGTTGATTACCTGCCGCCTTATGAACCCAGACCTAGACATGGTCAATGGAGCTGTTAAAGAAAAGCTTGAGAATTTCTGCAATGAGCTGTTAGGAGACTCTGACAATGATTGTTCAAATTGACCTTGTTTATATCTGCCACAGTTCTTGATCAGGATTTTGTTTTCACAGATATGAAATGAGATTTAACATGAAGAGTGGTGCAGCTTCACAGAAGAAATTATCGGAGTCTGCTGTTGATTTTCCAAGGATCAACGAGAACTACACTGGCAGGTCAGCTCTCCTATCTTTGAAATTATCTGGCAATTTCCAATCTACATGGCATAAGCATTGTCCAATTAAAATGCTGGGTGATGAACACCTTCATTTATTGTCTGTCCATTTTGCTTCTAATTTTATTTATGAGTGTTTAGGTGTTGTGTATTAGATTTATGTTCCTCTTTGGTTTTCATTGCTTGATCTGGTGTACCAAGAGTTTTATCAGTAGGCCTCTGTCTTATGTTGGTATAATAATAGTAACTCTGTTGAAATTTAGGAAGCAGCGTTATGTGTATGGAACCACTTTGAACAGCATTGCTAAGGTAACTGGAGTCATCAAATTTGATTTGCATGCTGAACCAGAGACTGGAAAATCACAGCTTGAAGTTGGAGGGAATGTTCAAGGTATCTTTGATCTAGGACCTGGCAGATTTGGTTCGGAGGCTGTATTTGTTCCTAGTCAGCCTGGTACAGAATGTGAAGAGGATGATGGCTACTTGATATTCTTCGTTCATGATGAGAACACTGGGTACCTTGTCTTCCACTCTCTTTCTTGCATTATCATGAGTATCACTAAAGACCATTCTGCATTGGTGGTCTTCCAAATGTTAAGGAAAACTTCTTTTGTACGACTGTTTAAAGTGAAAGAGCGGCAGAGAGTTGGTTAAGACCTCTTGATGTGTCCAACAGTTGAACCCACATCATTTAAAGAGCATAATGTATTTTACCTCTATCGTGTGTGTGTGTGTAGAATGTTTGCAACCAAATATACCGAAGCTACATGCTTTTAAGGTCATATGATGCTCAATTGTCTGTTTCTTGACAACCTTGATATGAGCATAGCTAGGAAAATGCGTACAGGAGAAGTGTGTTCACTATTTAGTTATAATATTCTTTGGACTTTATTTAGATATAATTGAAAGTGGCATATGTCCATATTTCCCTTAACCTGTCAATTATATTCCTATCTTAGTTCTTAGGCGCTTACGGAAATGCAAAGTTTATAACTGATATATAGAACAGAATCACCTTGACTGAACCATTCTCTTATGAAATTTTATGCAGAAAGTCAGCTGTGAATGTAATTGATGCGAAAACAATGTCCATGGAGCCTGTGGCAGTTGTTGAATTACCAAAAAGAGTTCCTTATGGGTTCCATGCTTTCTTTGTCACAGAGGTGAGATGTCAACCAAAAGCTATGGGTGTTTCAATTGAATTTCCACATGCTTTATACTAGGTTTCTCTAGGAAATTGCTTTCATTCTCTGAATTCATTATACTTTGAACAGGAACAAATTCGAGAACAAGCCAAACTATGAGAGCGACAGCTACTGGCCGTTTGGTTATTTGGTTATGCTTGACTTGAAACGTAATAAATGTCCCGTGGATTTATAGTTTGTAATTTCGGCCTCTATTGATGGCATCTTATTTCAGTTATCAGAAAACAAATTAAATCTGTGAACCTTTGCTTTGTCAGGAAAAATGTATTGTGGCTCACCAGAGCGAGCAAACACGCAATGTATATCATATGTTCTTGCTCACTTGATATGTAATACAATCCCAGAAAAATTTTAAAATTTACGCACCTAGGTGTGGCCTAGTGGTCAATGAACTGGTATATGTTAGCTGGTGGGAGGTGGCTATTACGTGGAATTAGCCGAAAGCTGGCCCGGACATCACGGTCATAAAAAACTCGCTTAGCGTGATAACTTAAAAAGTTCAGAGATGCTTCCTCCAATCTATTTTGTAAAATGAATTGAAAGACTTATGGAGGTGGCAATGGCATTGAGATCACTACATAAGGGAGCACAGTTTAACGAGGGATGTGCAGATTTACTGCTCCTTTCATTTCAATTTATTTGTTTGATTTTGATTTGACACAAAATTTAAAATGTAAAGTGTATTAATATGTCCATAAGTCTTATTTTCAATTTTGTGATCTTAAACTAAAGAAATGTAAATGTATCAAAATGTTCTTTGATCTTGTGTTTTTTCAAAGATGTCATATTAAAATTAAAAAATTATCCGAAAGAAAAAAAGAGACATTATTTTTTAAATGCAGTTGTTAAAAAACAAATCTAGACTAAAAGGTGAAGTAAGAAAAACAAATTGAAACACACTTATTTAATACAAATAATTTTCTTTGTTAGGATGGCTAAGAATGTTTTAAGAAAATCTACCCTTTACTGAGTAATAACTGCAAGTAAAATAAAAAATCTACATATCCATATCTATAGAAACTTGCAGAAAAATCTGTAGTAAAAAGTTAAGAACTCATTGAACCAAGTAGAAGCGACACACACCCCCCAAAAAAGACGATAACTATTAGTTAAGTGACCCTGCGAAAAAAAACATTAATATCTCATGTATCCCTCAGAATGCCTAGTATCCACAATGATGAAATGCGATGGTTCCTCAACCTTTTAGGAAAAAGGGAGCGCCAATCATCTAACATTTCAGATTACTAAATGATTCATCACTGGGATATTTTATGAATTCCGAAAACAATCATAAATCAAAATCGATTATTTTTTTAAAATTTCACATCAAATTTCTCTCTAAACGTAAAAAGAATAAAATTAAAATTCCCTAAATAAAACCAAATCGAAAGAACAAGTACATGAAAAGAGAGACATTGGGTAACGGCGACTGACAATAATCCCTACTATAAGTGATGTATATATTGAATTAATTTGTGCTGCAAGCCCTTATATTTTGAAATATTTGTAGTTTTCACCTATATATTTTAAGCACCTAGCCCAATCAGTCCACGAGTTTTTTCACATGTATGGACTTTCTATTCTCTTTTGACTATACTACTACTACTAAGAAAAATGTCTAAATATAATAATTTTATCTTTTGTTATTATTTTTTTATTATATTTATCCTCGTTTTTTATACTTTTGGGTCATATTTGTTTTGTAATTGTATTTTGTTTGAATATATCATTTACTCTAACGAAGAACCTTTGGATCATATTTGTTTTGTAATTGTATTTTGTTTGAATATATCCTTTACTCTAACGAAGACCAACAGACAAAATACAGGGGTAAATTTGATCATTTTCTCAAAGTACAAGAATAAAAATTTGATTTTTTTTAACTACAAGAATAAATTTGCATTTTTAGATATAATATTTTTAATTAAATTTGCATCACATATTTGTATTCACGTAAAATCATTGAGATAATTTACTTTAATGGTCTTCTACGGTACTTCCTCCGTCCATTTTTATTTGTCAAGTTTCACTTTTCGAAAGTCAATTTGACTAATTTTTAAAGTTAAATTTACCGTCCATTTTTATTTGTCAAGTTTCACTTTCCGAAAGTCAATTTGACTCATTTTTAAAGTTAAATTAAATTGCATTAATTCAATATTTTTAACAAAAAAAAATAGATATTCAAAAACTATAAATTGCAATTTTTAACATATACACTGTAAAATGTTAGTCAAATTTTTTATAGTTAAGACTCTAAAAAGGAAAACAATGACAATTAAAAGTGAACAGAGATAGTACTAGTTAAGTATCAAGTCGAGAGAAAAAATAAATGTCAAAACTAATTAATACCCCTAACCAACTACGGAATAAAATAACTCTGCATTTTATCTTGAAATTATTATCTTTTATCCCTCGTATCAAACGACCTATTAGAGTACTAGATAAAGAATTGAGTGTTCAATGGATGAGAGGATTGCAGATCCTCATTGGAAAATCAAGCAAACAGCATAAAAGCAACTTCAGTGTGTCAATTTTACAAACCCATCCAACAAATAGCCACACACATTCAAGATGCTGCAGTACTTTGAAGTATCAGATTCCAAACTGCTTCTAATCTTACATTCCGACATATATTTTTCTTTATTTACATACAGGGTGAGAGGAAAGACAAATAAATGGCGAATTTGTAACGTATCATACTCGCCATATGCTATTTTCTTCCTCATCGACGCTCATATAGTACAAGTAACCAAGCCAAGAATGAATTGCCTGAGCATAGCCCCATGCCACCTTGCATGTATGTTCAGCATTGCCTGCATGAACGATGCAAGAAATGGACCCATGGCACAAGAAAATGCTGGGCTGACCCCTCCATCAGTGGAGTGTAGCTTCTTAATTGCTGGAAGCTGCCCCCTGAGAAGCCTGATTGACCAGCAGGTTCCAACTTCCGCGACCGTAGTGGCCATTCCCTTGCTCACTTCCAGTGCTCTGGCCAAAATACACAGATGAACCATGGCCATTGCCAGTTGCGAAACTGTGGCTGTGTCCTTTGTGCATGTCTTGAACTGTAGATCCTTCCTTTCCCCCTTGATCAGAACTCCCAGAACCTGACGAGTTGCCAGAGTGAGTTGGAATGGTTGCCCCATACTTTTTCGTCTCCTCTGGTGTACAGTCCATGTCATTGCCCTTTTTAGTATTCAGAAAGCGGCCTCCAGATCCCCTTGCCCTTCTCATAGCGTGCTGATGCCGAGATTCATGCAAATATGGCTAACAAATACAAACAAACCAATGTCGGTTTAATCAACACGTCTTACGAAAACTAGTGACAACATATCATAGGCACTAAACGCCAAAATGCAGCAATCTGCATACAGAAGTTCTTAGAAACTGCAGCAATCTACATACAGAATTGTTGATCTAATGTTCTGCGCAGTATATATAAGATAGTTATAGTACTTATAAAAAGCCACCTTTTGCACAGCATCACAGGACTTTCACATATATAAGTTATTTCTGTACTTAATAAGGGTTAACCAAGTCAAGCATACATCTTAATTCCTCCTCTCACAGTATATGAAAAAACTATAAAGAATGACATTGATCCTTCCATAGAGAAAAACTTGAGACTTTTGCCCACTGATTTAGAATTCAATAAAGCAAGATATAACAAATCAGATGATTGTTTGGTTATGTAAATTAGTATAATTAGTACTGCAAGAGTTTCGGTACTCTCACATTTCGGCTCCCTTCCTTAGTTCCCTTGTAGGACATCAGTTGAATGAGATATTGTAAAATGAACAGAACAGAGCTCCCTCAACCACACAATAAATTACCAGGAAAACCACTTCCCAAACCACTAGCAGCAATTACTACAAATCTCAGACATCTCTTTTTGCATAGCTCAGCTGTTCTTCATGAAAGGCAAATACATCCATTTACATGTAGTTAACGCACCTTTTCCATATGCATGAACTAAGTTAATTCTTTTCCACATCAAATTTTCCTTATTATAAAGGCTAATATCATTCACAGGGCAAGCCCGACCTTGAAACTAACTGAGCTCTACAAATGGAACCAGAAGGCAGGATAACTTTAACACTATAAAAGCTTTTCACCCCGCATTTCATTTCTATTAGGCCATACTTCCAATGATATGAGTAGAAAACAAAGTAGAAGCTACACTCCATATGATATGAGTTGAAACTAATAGAGCTAGAAGCGTCTCTATGCAGGAAAACAAGGTGCTTATCTCTAACATAACTATTCATGATTTTCTGAAAAACCACAAATTAATAGTGTAAACCAGCATCTTATCATATGTTCTACAGCAGATAACACATTTAAATATAATGTAAACAACCCGTTTCATCATAACTTGACTAGTTTTGCGCAACCCTCCTTCTATCTAGGTTTTTTTTTTTTTTTTGATTACAAGGAAAACCCGCAGCCGCTACCCTTCTATCTAGGTTTTGAACCAGCAATGTAAGCTTTAGACCAACAATCTCTTAAACTCCACGTGAATTTAGCAAAGAGTTCAAACAAACAAACAAAAAATATACTTATAGCGAAGAAGAAACACAATGAAAACAAAAGATCTGTATAGGTGATACCAACCAGTTGGTATTATGACAGAGTTGTACTGGGACACTTACATTAGGCCTACGTTCTGCTAGAAATCTTTTTATTTTTGTCTACAGGTTTGTAATTGTATGCCAGTAGAGAACCTCTAGTTTTAAGGAAAAACTTGATTTGTCTAACAAGACAAATTATTAAGTGTTGAAATGAGAAGGGTCCAAATAAAGTGAAATGGACACCAAAGATTCCTATAGAAAACCCTAACTATGTACTATTGAGGCGTAGTAGTTCTTTTTGCTATTAATGAAGCTTTCCTTTCCTAAGAGAGTCTCATCTTCTTAGCATTAGACAGCCTTACCTTGTTAGCATTAACTGTTCAACTTTTCAAAAGACTGTGGAACGGTATTAGTTACTAAGTCAATTATGAAACAATATTGGACATGTCTTCCGATTATAACTTCATATATTTACTAATACCAATAACCTGAAAATCCATGTGATATGAAGATTATGTCCAAAATAAGATAATTCAGTCTGCCCCTCATGGGGAAAAAAGACTGGAGGTGAAGTGCTTCCTTATACTGATTATACCTTTCTCGCTTTAATAGCTTTCCTTTCAAGCTCTGCTTTAGCTCTTATTTGTCTTCGCCTTAATATTCCATGGTACTGTTTCGCGTTCACATAGACAGGTTCCTCTTCCATATCAAGAGGCAAAGGCATTCGGGCATGATGAATTTCAAATAAGTGAGGATGTACCTGCCAACACAACATTTTTAGGTAATGTTTTGCTTCACCTGTAATTTGCTTTCAGATATAGCTGAATTCAGATATGGATTAATACAGAGTTAGAAGTGCAGAAGCTAAAGGCCAAAGGCTAGTACCATGTACAAATGCATACAACTCCACCAATCAATGAGGGTGAGATTTAATGCAATTTACATATACAAATATAGCATTGAGTTGCAACCAAACAAGTGTCTCGAATAATGTAACCATTATACTCCCTCCGTCCCATTTTATGTGAGGTAGTTCAACTCGGCACGGAGTTTAAGAAAGAAAGAAAGACTTTTAAAACTTGTGGTCCAAAATGAATGATAGAAATTTGTGTGGCTGTATATCATTTTATTATGGGTAAAATAGATATTTATAGTTAAATTGTTACTTAATATAGAAATGTGTCATTCTTTTTGGGACTAACTAAAAAGGAAAGTAAGTCACATAAATTGGGACAGAGGGAGTATATAACAAGAAAACATGATTAGCAAATATCACATAGCAGCAGTCCATTACTAACATATTACTCTCACATCCAGGAAAAAACAGAATAAAGCACTCATTTCTACTTGACAAACACATTGTAGGTCGAAATCCATCCCTATTTTTCCTGTATTTGGCCAGTAGGGCTAGAACAACCCTTTGATCCATATCGTTCCAAGTTCACCCAGGTCTGATTAGAAGTTCCAAAATGAGTGGAGCTAGGGGTTTTAGAGGGGGGGGGAAAAAAAAGAGGGGGGGAGCTTTAATTGAAGAGTAGGGGCGGAGCTCCTCTCCTTATAGTCAAGTGGATTTTTCTTTTCACTAGTATAAACAACAAAGTGAGAGAACACAAACATAACATTAGCACTGACTACATACACAAACAAAAAAGCGCAGAATTTGAAGTTGATGGCATATAACTATCAGTATCTGCAAAAAGACGCTAGAGAGATTTGTTCTTACAGGTGCCCCATAAGTCATCATTCCGCCATACTGCATATCTGGATATGGATATGACGCCAACATCTGCAACAATAGGTTACTGAATAAATCTTTCAAAATGTAATAGACAGCCATTCATGGAAAGAATGAAACCATCAATTTGACTTCAACTAATGACAACCAGCTAGAAGTAATTGTGCACATCAATTATGGACAGAGAGGGAAGACGAAATAACTTACAGCTGAATGACCTGTGAGTTCCTTCTGCTGCTCAGCCATGATGGCAGCAGTTGTGGGAGCAAAATGCTTGAGGTGCTGCTTGTATTGCTCATTATTTCCATCTGATCCTGAAAATATAAATCACATCACAAATAAAACGCCACATGCAAATCAAGGTTTGAAAAAAAAAAAGTAAAAGGAAGACAAACATCGTTAGTATGTGGAGTCATAAGAGTACGGGTAAAAAAATAAAGCTTCAGATTGAATAGAGTCGAAGGAATTCATAGACTGTGTGTGTGAGTGTGTGTGTGGTTATTGGTGTCGCTTCTTGTATTAAAATATTATTTTTTATATTTCTTTTTCATTTTTTTAATTTGGTTTATTCTTTCAAAATTTCCAAGTCTGACACATTAAAATTCATATTTTCTTGTCACCGCAATATTTTATATTATCAAATTCAAATCAAATGTGTGGATGTGGTAAATGCAAAGATTGTACATGTTATTTGGCTGGGAAAAAATTGAAGGACTTTTTAGAAGGCTAGCATAGAAGAGGACTGCATTGCCAGGAGTGTTCTGTTGTTATTTGATGCTTGTTCTATGGTTGTGAAGGTCAAACACAGGAAACGGAAAGTAGTTGGACCAATCATGAATAATATGCAAGAAACTCGACTAATTGTTCCTTTATTCACTATCATAATATCTGGACTACAGCAAAATATAAGAATATGTAAAGAGGTGGACAATAGTTGCAGAAACACATTGAGTTCGACCAGTTCTAGCTCAAGCTGCAAGTAATCAGCTAAATTTGGATTCATCACACAGATTTCTGTTCTTCAACATCAAAATAAGGTACATTTCAGTGAAAACTGAAAAGAAGACTTCATTTCTAGTTTAGTAATTAATGTTTTCACCCTGTTTCAGGAATTATCATCCGACGCCAGCAGTGTGGTTGATGTATAAATAAGATACAGGTAGAAACTAATGGATGAAACATTCACGTTGTTGTATGTAATGTGGAAAATACCAGATTCCAGGGCTAGCGCCTTTGTTTCTTTCTCCTCATTGCCACCTTCAGACTTCCCCTGGGCAACGGCATTCTCACTTGCCAAAGGCATAGTATTATCACCATAACCCTGCCACCATGGCTGCATTTGGGTAGTTGATTGTGAGGTAATTCGCAGCCCAGTCTCCAGCTGCCGACCATCATGTTTAGCAATAGTAGGCATTATTAGACACTTGCCCCAAGTAATTACGATCTACTCAAAAATTTACAGTATAGACTGTTAGTAGGAATAGTTGATATCTCACAAAGTTGAATAATAGAAGCAATCCAACTTGGACAGACATCAAATTCATCTTTTGGTGTCATGCAGAATTAAAGAAAAATATATCAAGCAACTACATGCAATTCGAAACCTTGTCAACCAACTACGTTCAGGCACTTGTTTTTCATAAAAGATTTTTACAACGTGAAGCAAGTGTTATAGCATTTGCCAACTGGATATGACTTATCTCGGGACTAATGCGTTATCAAGTACAAGTATGCACAAATGCATTAAGAAGGTTCTCTAGGACTGCATCCCCAACAAACAAGTTTTGCCATTTTTTTCACCTTAAATTTGTACATTGTCCACAGCTTCTATATCCTGCTATAAACCCATAAAGGGAACTGGAATGTATGCAGAGCTGTGGTCTATTGACATGACAAGCGACAATTACTTCTTTTATACCTAACCATCACAATGTCACATGAATCATTTTTTTCTTTTAATAAGATATATATTCCTGGGTAAGAGCGCAAAATAGAGCATTTCTCGCTCGTAAGGGATAGGGCTTCGGAGAACCGCTAAAATGGAATTCCCCTTGTGTGACATCTGAATCCTCCTTGCTTTTTTTTTTAAGCGACTAGTTCCTCAAATGAGCGGCTTGGTAGACAAGCTATCTTCCGCACTGTAAGTGAACGGTATTAATTAAGTGGAATCAAGATGACAAACTGCACAATCCCAGGGGAACCAGATAATGCAGATAAGGCATCAGAAAAGCTAAAAGCACATATCTGATCCACAAAAAGAAAAGCTCATCTTTCTCTTTTTTCCTTTGGGTCCAGAGTATTTCTGGTAGTTATCAGCTTCGACGTTTCAATCATGTCATACACTGTATTTCGTATTACAGTCCATTAACAGAATTTTGAGAGGTTAAGAAACTCATTACTTTACCTGCAACTAAAAATCAATTCCAATTACTACACCTAAACCTCAATTCTACAAACAAATGATAATACACAAGCAAAAATGAATATATTTCTAACTCAGTGAAGATGAGACATCACCAACGCAATGCAGACTTACCACCTAAACCCAGAATTTTCCAACACAAAACAAAGTTTTACATGATCCCTACAATTCATCAAATCAAATATTCCACCACTCACTGATTCAACCCTTACTGAGCATTACAATTCACCACTAAAATTACCAAGAAAACAAACCCCAATAGTCAAATAAACACCAAGGATGCATAAGCCAACCATTTTGCTCCAGAAACCAAAACAACAACACACATCCAAATTCCATAAACCAGACTTCCCCTAATCAAACTTCTTCCACACAAAACTCAAACTTTTACACATCAAACCTTAGAAAGACAAAAACTTTACCAATACCAAGATTAGTCAGACAAAAGATCCAATACCAAATAAAAGTAACCCAATTTAGAAACCCCAATTAGGTATTTCAAGAAAATATGGGAATTTCAAGAAAATTGAAAATTACAACAACACAAAATAGAAACTTGCCTTTCTTTTTCTGGGGATGACAGCAGTTAAAGAAAACCCCCTTTCAAGAAAAACTCACAAATTTAGCTTGTGTTTATTACATACATATACATATGCTTAAGCTAAAAAGGAAGTTTTTTTCACTAAAGATTCTCAAGATTATACATACATCTGTATCTACATATATATAGAAGTAGATATCTAGGCCTAATTTATTTATTTATTTTTGTATCATAGAGAAAAAGTGGTGGAAGTGGGGAAGGTGAGGGATTTTTCACTGTGTTCTTTGTGGGGTTTCTGTATTTGGAATTTTATGTATAGGTCACTCTCCCTGTCTGTTAAGGAAAAACTTTTTTTTATAGGATTAGCTTATTCTTGATTATTAACATTTTAATTATGTTGTTGTCTGGTTGAATGACTAAAATGCCCTTCAGGATAAACTGAAATATCTAACACCCATTTTTTTGGAACTTATTGGACTGGTTATTAGTTTTTTAAAAAAAAAAAATCGAAAGAGGTTTAAGACCGTCAAAGGATATGGTATAGTTGATGTGACTGTTTTTTCCTTAATTAGACGTTTCGGGTTTAAATTTTGAATATAAAAAAATCATTGATAGAGAGTGTTTCTCCCGAATGGGACTCTATATTATATATATTTAAAATAGTAAAAACTCTAATGCAGATATTAAACATCAAATGAGAAACTAAAAAAGAAAGAGGTTTAAGGACCACTGATCAAACTTGAGGTTGAGGTAAAGTAACTCATACTTTTTCTCTTTGGTTGAAATGAAATGATAATTATGCTTCGTTTTCGCTTGCTAAATTTGCAGAAGAATCCAACTCAAATCTATTTCTTTATACTGATATGATTTTATTTAGTTGCAACAATAATGTATTCAGTGAAATTCTACAGATGTAATTTGAGAAGGGTAGAATATATGCAGTTCATATCTGGGTCTCATAGAGGTAAAAAGATTATTTCTGAGAGGACTGTTAACTGAAATACAACGTATCAATATAGATATGAAAAAAGAAAAAACGATAATGAATATGTTTTATTTAATTAATGATAAAAAATAAAATGTGCAAAATAAAACTTAGCACAATAAGAAAATAATCTCTTTTGCTAAATTATATGAAATAATGGTTGAGATGGATACAATGAAAAGCTAACTTTTAAATTTTTGTAATTCAATTTATGAAATTTAATATTGAGGATTTTAATTCAATTAGAATTCGTGATTATCTACTTCAAAGATAATCGTAAATTTTATGTTTTAAAAAAATTAAATGCAACACATATGCAATAGGGAAAAGGGTTTGAACAATACTTCGACTTTGGCCGAAATTGCTGTTACAATACCAGACTTTATGAAGGACCTTTTACCCCCTGCACTATTTAATAGTCTATTTTAAAGGTATATGCCCACGACCCACGTAGATACATTACTATTTAAATTATGCAATATTTATGATGTCCATGTAGTCACATATATACATTTAAAATACACTATTAAATAGTACATGTGGGTAAAAGGTCATTTCCAAAGTTTGGTATCGTAATAACAATTTCGACAAAAGTTAGAATATTTTTCAAACTCTTTTCCTTATGCAATAACTTCTATTAATATTTGGTGTTTTTCATCAAAAAAATTTTTATATATATTTTGTTAATAACACTTAAATATTTATTTATTTTTACAATTTTAAAATCATTTAAATAAAAAAAAAAGGAGATTCCATTAGATCCTTATCTCTTTTTTTTTTGTTTCATATATGATACTTCCCTAAATGAAATTGTCAACGGAACGTGTTAATGACTTTTGAGTGCATTACTTATCTTGCTAATCTAAATTAATATTATTTCGAACCATTTTTTTGTTCTTGAAAAAGTCAAATCCACTTAAGAATAATTATATAAACAAACCAATAGAATCATACTTTCCATAAAACAAATAAATCAAAATAGAATCTATGTACTTTTTAAATTTAATATCAAATAAATATTACGAATCCATGACGAGGTAAGAAAAAAATTGATTAAAAAAGAACTCTTCCTTTTTACCATTTTTGTTTTAACTTGTATTATCCATTAGCCGCCCTCCAATATAAAATTTGTCCACTAAAAATTAAAAGAGAAAAAGATCTGAAATATATTCGAAATTTGAAAAGAACCTTTTATCTCCTGCACTATTTTAAAGGTATATATGTGTCCACGTGAACATCATAAATATTGCATCAGTATAAATAGTAATGTGTCCACGGGAGCACATATATACTTTTAAAATACATTATTAAATAGTGCAGGGATAATAGATCCTCCATAAAGTTTGATATCGTAACTGCAATTTCGGCCAAAATTGATGTATTTTTCAGACCCTTTTCCCTAATTAAAATGACAGTCATAACACTACAATAAAAACACCATTTAGCGGTAATAATATATACAATCACAAAGAGGGCTAAACCTTTTACTAGCATTAGCTAATTGTTATTGGATCCAATGTCGCTAAAGGTTTTGGAGACATTTACAAGAGTGTTAATTGCCGCTAAAAATATATTTTTAGTAGCAATTAAACTATTGTCATTAATCAATGGGAACATTGTATAAAATAACAAACTATTAATTCAAATTAAATGTTATAACCACAGTTTGATTTAATTGTAACCCGTAGCAAACTGTTGTCATTTAGCCTCTCTCCCTGAATTTCTTGCTTGTCACTCTCGTTTTTCGTTGGGCAGTCTCTCCTCGCCTCTCTCACTTTATACAAACCAAATGTATAAAATGCATTTGTGTTTGTATAAAGCGAAAGAAAAATTGTATATATACATATCTTTTCGTTCCCCTCTCCCAGATCTCGCTCGCCACTCTCACTCGCCTCTCTCACTTTATACAAACACAAATGTATAAATTGCGTTTATGTTTGTATAAAGTGAGAGAAAATTGTATATACAAATACAAATACATATATTTTCGTCTTACACACTTATGATTATACAAATACAGATCTTTCCCTGCCCAGTTTTCTTTTGTCTCTCTCGCTTTGACAAACACATATTATACAATTGATTCTTTTATATATGTATACCGAAACAGATTATACAATTGTTTCTTTTGTATATGTATAGCGAAATATATATATATATTAATAGTTATAGCAAACATAAAGTTTGTTATGGAGCGCAATTATGCAAACTATAGATATAACATATAAATATGATTTTTATGATTGCTATATGTGAAAGTTGCTCTTAATTAATTGTTGTTAAAGATTATTTTTGATGTAGTGTAAAATAATTAGGAGAAAAGAATAAACAGGTAATTATTACTTTGTTGTGACTTGTGAGGATTCGATTCTTCATTTTGTTAAGAAAAAAAATTACTTAACTCTAATTTTTATTATTTAAACAAAAAGGGGTAACGATCAAGAAGCATTCCTTTTAGGTTTCACTCCAAATGTAATATTTATATAGAAACTTAAACTAAATTTGATTCTATATTCATGTGTTGTATAAAAAATCATTGAAAAAATATTCTTACATGATTTTTTTATATATATATTTAAGATTCAAATTTGATATTTTCATTTAAATATGCAAAATTTTATACTTCTCATCATAATTATCGTTAATTACTGATTACTAGCAAGTGTTGAATCTTTATTTAATGCCAAAAAATTCAAAATTATCCAATATTTTTGTAGTGATCATCTCTATCTATTTTGGCACCCTTTTTATTCTTTTCAAAAAGTGCACGTTGACATTTGCTACATATTATATCATGTTATAAAATTAAAAGAGCAAATCACATGCTCCCTTAGATCCCACTATATTCATAGAACACTTTATTATTTAATTTGGAAGTTAAACTTTAATCTGAATTATTTAGATAACAATTGTTTTCCGCTATAATCCATTAGCCGTCCTCCAATAAAATTTTATTTCTCCACCAAAGTTATTATCATAAAACTATAAGGATAAAATAAGATATAATTAGATGACTACAAGTCACAATAAAAATGTATGTGTGGACTTTATTTATATCAAAAAGTTTCAAAAATCCAATATATATAATGGTTTTTATATTTACCCATCTATCTAATATACTTTGCTACACTTTATTCAAAAGTGCATTTTCCCTCAAACGCACTATCACTTTCATAGCATGTATTTAGGTTTTAAAACAATGTCCAACAATTATTTCTTCAAAAAAAAAAAAAAAATTAAAAATGTTCAAACAATAATCCTATAATTTTTAGTACTATTATGTTCTTAATTCGTTTTGTATCTCGTGTTCCTTGAGTTGATTGTCTATCGAAAACAATATTTCTAAATTAATTTCTAAAATAGTGATAAAATCTGCATACACTTTATTCTTTGAGTTATGATAATATCTTAATTCAAACTCAAGTTCAAACGAAATTATTCATGAATGTGAACATCTAGTCATTGTTCAGTCAATCAAGTAATAATTATATATAATGGAGGAAAAAAGAAACTCAACTTTGCATGTCAACTAGAAATATGATACATGGGTGAGTCTCTAGCCAACAGTTAAATTATATAAGCAAAAATAAAATTGACACACTAGAGGAACAAGCTATCTATATACTAAATCCTAAAGTGACAGAAACAATATTTTATTAGTTACTTGTACACCTTTAGTCTTGGGGTGTGTTTCGTACGAAAGAAATTTTTTTTGATGGAAAATGCTTTTTTTTCAAAAATAAAAATAAAAATAGGTTCCAAACTTTTTTTTATTCGATACGTAAGTAAAAAAAATAAAGTCATTTTCTTTATTTAAAAAAAAATTATATTCATAAAAAAAAATATTGCACCAACTAAAAACGAAAAAATTGGAAAGTATTCTCTTAAGTAAAAAAAATTCTCCATATTGAATATACTCCTCGTCTTAGAACATGTTTGAATGAGCTTATAACTCATGACTTATGAGATAAGCCATAAATTAAAATTTTATTACTTATTATTATTTTAACTTCAAAAACACTTTTGATCTTAATTAAATACTATAAAAGTTATTTTAACTTAAAACCACCTCGAATAAGTCGATTCAAACAGACGCTTAACCATAAAACTTCATCGTAAGCTTCTCTAGAACCTTTAGATTTTAAGCAAATGATGAATCCTTTAGTGAGTGATGTTGAAATAGAAAATGAGATTACTTATCTACACAAAAAGTCATCACTCACCAAAACTCACCCCTAGGTTCACCTTTAGTTTCCCAAAAAAAAAAAAAAAGGTAAGGTCAAGCTCGTAATTAAGCCACATCACGAGGGTAAATTAGTGAAGACAGTAATATCGTAATCATGATTAATCAGAGAAACCATTGTTAATTAATTAAAGGACTTTTGGAGTCTACCTTTCAACGTGTCAGGCCCATAATGTGCTGAGCTTGCTTTGTGGGGGCCACTGTTTGATGCTTTGACGCGTGGTTCTTTCAGGAAAAAACAACAGTTATTGGCGTTGGTGAGAGGGATTTAACACCGCCAACAGACATGGTGCAGTGGATGAGTTGTTCCTCTTTAATTAAAATGTTTGGGTTCGACCTTTCGGTGGAAAGTTACCTTCCTCGAATAGAGCTCTATCTAGTTAAATTTAAAATAGTCGGACTTCAATTTGAAAATATGATACCAAAAAAAAAAGTATTTAACGGCGAATTCGCCGTTTGTTGACGGCGCTTTGTCGTGGTCCTAGGTAACAACGGGAGTCACGTGAATGTCACGTGACAGCAGGTGGCTCTCACTGTTTTTGAGTTTTGACTCAAAGGACACGTGGTGGAACAGTGGAATTTTGAAGAACCGGACACCTCATCGTCTAATTATTTATTGCGTCATTTCCTAATAAGGTTCTAAATAAAATTATTATAGAATTGTTGTTACGCAAAGTTGAAATACTTTTTTTTCTTATAAGAAATAATTTAATAATTTGATGATATTTAGGTGAAGTTTGAGTGCTTTTGGGTTAAAACATGACCGAAGGAGTTATTTTTTGGTCTCCATTCCTTTTTCTTTTTTTTTTGTTCTTTCCAATTTTTAAAATTTGATTTTTTTATATTTCCTTCGATAAATTTGTTATCCATTAAATTGATATTCGAATTAATAGTTATTTTGTCTCTATTTGGTTTTTGTGTGTTATAGTATATGATATAGATATATAACATATGGCCATTTAACTGTAAAAAGAAATTGATGTGCAGTACATTTACGTAAGATACCCACAGTAATTTGTGTGCACCAATTATGTTTATGATGAAAATTGGAATGCAAAGAGTAGGACATATAAAGGACCAATTTTGAATTTATGTTTGGCAAGTCTGTTAATACTTTTTCTCTCTTTATAAATAAATCTTGGAGAATTATTGAACAAGATGTAAAAGTCCATCAAACAGAGGAAAATAAGACTTGTTAATTGTTATTCAAATTTTCCTATTTTAAATCTCATTTATTATTAGACCAATCTAGAAATGCTAAAAACAAGTCTTAGATTTCATGAATAAATTAATTATAACCAGAAAAAAAAAGATTTTTCTTCTTTTGGAAATAAATGACTTTCTGCTAACTAACCTTAGTTAGTGACTTGCGAAAAATTAACTAGTATAGGTTTGTCAATGATTTAAATACCTCAAAAAGAAACTTCAACGTAAGTAATCAAAAGTTTGGTGTTACAAATACAATCCAAAGAAACTTGGTTATCCTCAGGCCTACATACTTACTATACACTATTATAATAACCAAAGTGGATGAGGTACCTTTTTCCTATTTTTTGTTGAACAGAGTATAAATTTCACATTTCTTAGTATCTTCAAGATCAAGCGAAACTAGTTTAAATGCAAGAAAAAGGGAAGTACAAAACCTGGATGGGAAAGAGGTCCAAAATGTCGAAAGCCTATTTATAGATTCGGAATTTTTTGTACAATGGTGTCAGAAAGCTGATTTTCTATGCTTCCTCAGAAAAGCAGTCGATGTGAAAACACTGACTAGAATCCACACTTTGGTCCTCTTTTGACAAGAATTTTCCAGCAGAAAAATTTCGGTAAGGGCGATAAACAGGAGGCAGTAGCACAGCAGACTCTTTGTCCATTGATAGTAGACGGCTACACTTGCTGCAAGCTTTCGAGAGCAAAGTCTGGTAGCTGCAAACCCACAACAGCAAAGAAAGCAAGGCTGTCTCGGTACCCACACCTGTAAAATGCTGTAAAGCCATAGCAGCATGCTCTGTCATGTGCCTAAATACATGATGAACTGAAAATCCCCTCGCATGTACGTAGCTACCACCCTCGTCTGGCGAGAAGAATGCTACAGCATCGGCATCCAAGGAACCAGCAGGGGAAACTGATACTATGGCTCTAAAAACAGAAGGAATCAACAATTCAATTATAGCAACCTTGTCTGAAACATCATCATCAGATGATCCTTGTCTTAATGTTCTCGTGCTTTGGAAAGTATTCTCTTTCGATAATTCAATAGAATTTTCACTGGTCAAAGAGGGCAATGAGGTAGCTCGCATCAACCAATCCAAACGCTGGTAAGAGAAAGTTATTACATTTGGGACCTCCTTTTTCAGATGTGTCAAAACTTCAGACGCTGTTTTCAGTTCACAAGTTTCTTCTTGATCACTTGATGGAGGACCACGAAGTTTCTTTGTCACACCCTCCCCACCACAATTGGTATCAAGGTGGGGGAAAAATCGTCTTTTCTGACCATTAAAGGCTTTGAGAGCTAACCTGGTCCTATCAACTGCAGATGCACCAGCCTGACCAGCAAGTTGTCTCTTCCATGCATATGCAACAACAGCACCATCCGGACAAACCAAAGGCATGTGGAGGCCCCATGAATTACTTCGTGATCGGAGGGAATCATTGAGAACACCAGAATCTTCTAACTGTCTTCCAACAGAGCGAAGGTCTTGAAGGTGTTGTCTCATGGAAGCTTCTTCTTTGTGGATAAGATGCAAAGGTTTCGAAGAGTGTTGCCGCTGAGCCGACACGAATAGGGCTTCCAACAGCCGATCTGCGCCAATTCTAATATCAGCTATGAGTCGACTCGCCTGCCCCAGCCGCTCCAGTGCCATTGCCACCTGCTTAGGCGGCGCATCTCCACTCACCTCATTGGACTCTGCAGCTGAAGCTCCTTGTACCGCCGCCGTGTGTGTTGGTAGTGTTGATTGCTGCATTTATGCAAGTCTGAACTTTGGGAGGTTTTATTGTTGGCGATTATGCTCCGTGGATGAGGTGTTCTGCTTTCGTTTTTGGAAAAAAGGAGAACTGAGTGAGAGTCGACCTTAACCGGTAACCATAAAAAAACAGTTCAAAAACTACAATTCATCATATCATATTTCCAAAGTCTCAATGGTCACCTCAACAAACTCATTTTGACGTCACCTAGCTTCAAACATGTAAGTAATGTCTGATATCATGCTTCAGAACTAAAATTCCTACCAAGAACCCCATAAAACAAGGAACAAGTACATAAAGTAGCGAAGGAAAACAAAAATGAGCCAGAGCCTCAAGCTAAGAGGATGTGCGAACGATTGTAGCCTCCTTTTCCACTTTGAAGAAAGAGACTGTTCATCACTCAACTTTATAGGACAACTGGATACAGCAAACAATCACTCCGTATTTTCTGTAATCTTTTTTGTCCAATTGTACGGCACAGACATTATACCCCCAGAATGGGGAGGCAAAGGATTTTTACAGCTATTGCATATACATAATTATAGCAACATGTAAATAGGTTGTCCGAGTAATTGTAGCCTCCTTTTCCACTCTAAAGAAGGAGACTGTTCATCACTCATATGCTGTAGGACAACAGGATACAACAAACAATCACTTGGTATATTTTGCATTCCTTTTTGTCCAATTGTACTGTATGGAAAAACAATTGTACAGCGACAGGCCAAGAGGATGTACGTGTGATTGTAGCCTCCTTTTCCACTTTGAAGAAGGAAAATATTCATCACACAAACATTGTAGGAGAATGGGATATAACAAACAATCACTCAATATTTTCTGTTATCATTTTTTTCCAGACTATAGGGGTTTTGATGTGATCTATCCATCTTGACATGCAATCACAGCAAAGTCTGTGAAGTGCATATATTGTTTAAGTGACAGGTAATGGATTTCCCTCTTCTGTCAAAAAAGGTAGGGATGGGGGATGCAAATAATGACTTCGAAGTTCCAATGCTTTCATAATCAGGAAAGTCTTTCATGTTAAGACAAAAAATATCTAGCTTCTACTTCAGTAGATTGATAAATATATTTTGCCATTTTATAGGAACTTATACAGCCAACTTCTTCCATGAAGGGAAGAGCACGTGCCATATACAGTTATCCTTTTCACTCCATCCTTTTTTTATCAAGCCTTTTCACCCCATCCTACTGCTCTTTGTGGAAGATTATCTTCAAAAGTTGGAAAACTGCAGCGCAAAAATAAAAGCCGAGGTGTCTTCGATTATGTAGATTGGAAAGATTACAACTTTTTTAAGACAGTTCTCCTATGTTTAATGATAAACCAGGAAACTATTCAGTTGACCAAATAAAACATGGTAATTATTTGAAAATAGTTAAAGTCCCAAAATGGAAGCCAAAAGCCCAAAACCAACAACCCAGTGCACAACTGGAAAACTATAGTATTCATGTCAAAATAGTTGTGAAACAACAAAAACAGAAAGTGGATTGTGGACAACCAAAGAGGAAAATGCATTAGAAGAGATAGAAACCTAAGTTTCTGGGAGGACGAAACAACTATAAAGAAAAGTAGAAGAGAGAAGTATTCACAGAAGACTAGAAAGCATCACAATAGAAAACATACTCAAAGTATCATTTCCAACATAACAAAGAAATGCACAAGCCTTTCTAATGGACAGACTTTCAGGACAATTACTCTACAAGAAAATACCTCCAATTCCTGCTATAGAAACAACTCTTCCCATCTGATACAACTGTGGTTCTATCTTTTAGTCTATCAAAACTTCATACCTTCCAAGTTCCAACAATACAGCTCCCAATCAGCAAATCCCTCATTCTCTTTCCAACCAGTGAATGCTAATTGTTAGCTATATAGAAGGAAAGGGATGAGATAATGTGTAATGGTTTCTCGGGTTTGAGGCAAAAAGCATAAATGATCAGAGCTTAGAGCTTCCGGACAAAAAGTAAGGGACTATGAATCATTGGAATATGTAGGATACCATGGAGAAACAAACTAATCGTTTATTGGTTGCAAGTCTTCTTGGTGTCTGACACTTAAACAAACTAAAAAGACATCAAGCTTTCGTCAACCGGATGAAGGAACTCTTGGGGTAGACGGTAAAAGAAAAGGCAGCCAGTTTTAAATATCATAGATTAGTAGGTTCCGAAAAGATAACTGAATAAGGATGTAGGGTTATCGTAGCCTACATTCTCATGAGAAGGAGAAAGTAGGGGACTTAGAATCGCCACAACATATAGGATACCAAGGAGAAACAAACTAATAGGTTGTTGTTTGCATGTCTTCTTTCTGTCCAGCGTTTAAAAAAAATAAAAGGCAATCGAACTTCCCTGAACCACATGAAGGGTGTATCTCTTAAAGAGGCAAAAGAGAGGCAAGAAGTTCACTATATCATAGATTAGTACCTTCCACACAGATATCTGAATAGAGATGTAGGGTTATCGTAGCCTACATTCTCATGAGAATGAGAAAGTAGGGGACTTTGAATCGCCACAACTTGTAGGATACCAAGGAGAAACAAACTAATAGGTTGTTGTCTGCATGTCTTCTTGGTGTCCAATGTTCAAAGAAAATAAAAGGCAATCAAACTTCTCTGAGCCACATGAAGGACATAACTCTTGGGGTAACGAGCAAAATATAGGCAACAAGTTTAGTTTATCATAGATTAGTAGCTTCTGTAAAGATAACTGAATAGAGATGTAGGGTTATCGTAGCCTACATTCTCATGAAAGGAGAAAGTAGGGGACTTTGAATGCCACAACTTGTAGGATACCAAGGAGAAACAAACTAATAGGTTGTTGTTTGAATGTCTTCTTGGTGTCCAATATTCAAAGAAAATAAAAATCCATCAAACTTTCTGATCCACACAAAGGACTTAACTTAATCTCAGAAATAGAAACCAAAAATGGCTATACAATTGTATAGAGGCGCTTGCTCCAATGCACTTTGAGATCAGACCAATTGATGTCTATCACTAGAGTGTGCAGCCTGAAGAGATTGATTCCCATGCAATGCATTATTTTTTGGGGGTAAACTGAGCTGTTCAAAGTAGGAGGAGGCCACCAGTTATCAGCTTATCTAACAATTAGCCGTTCAAGTTAAAAAATGTGTATGGCCACATAACCTTCTTAATCAATCTAAGCAACAAGAAGGGGACAATGAATCACCTCGGATACTTATTATGTCAGCAGGAGAAAACAAATGAGTTATTAAATGCTTAAGCAATTCGTCACTAATGCTCAAGAACTTGCAAGGCTTTTAGCATTTCTGTGAGCCATGATCAAATAACCAAAAAAATAAAGTCTAATGGAGCAAATTTTGACTTGATAGTTCTAATGTGATTCTAAGATAACACTTCCTAAACTAAAATTCATCATATATCATTGTGTATCACTGTCACCATTGAAAAGTGAAAGTTACGCCAAAGATCTATTAACAGAGGAATGCATATCAACTTCTGCAAAGAAACGATCTAACAAAATATGCATATCAGGGCTCAGGCAGTGGAGCTAACAATACAAGCCACTCCGCTAGATGAATAGAAATCACTATATTTTTATGGAACTCATAAATCGTCGCACTAAAATTCAGAAAACTAAAACTTACCAGTTGAAACTTGGAAGAGAAGACTGAGATACTGAGATATTGAGATATTACAAAGCCGTCAATAGAAATCGTGAAAGTCAGGCAATGTCGCTGGTCGCAGACTCGCAGTGAGGCACAGTTTCTGGTAAATTAGAGCATAATACCATCGAAGAGTTTCTAAAACCTTTGAATGGTACAAGAAATCGTGCTAATCACGCCTTAGTGTATGAATTCGCGAGAGAGAAGAGATGCCGCACCGAACTGGGGTTCTTCGACTTTTAGGGCTGCTGCGCTCTAGGTCTGAATGGGGAAGAGGGGCGCGTGGGGGTCTGGAGAAATAGTGTGGGGCGGGTAAGTCATGGCTTTGGGCCGGATTTGGTTTTGAATTTTGGGCCGAAGTAAATTGACCATATTTGGATAGGACATGAGTGAGAGACTCATGCCCTTGGGGTCTTTTTTACCAAAAATCGAAATTACAGTATTATTTAAATTAAAATTAGACCAGGTCCCTTAGAAATTTGAAGGTACATTACAAATTAGAGGAAAGGCTCAAAATAGTCCCTCATCTTTGGGTTAAGGCTCAAAGTCATTTTTGAGTTTTTCACATGGAGCACTAATAGTCCCTCATGTTTGCAATATTGGTGCACTTTTGGTCCTCCTCTAAAATTTTACCTATTTTTTAACATTGATTTTATCCATAAGTTATGTATTATCGTTCAATCGTCATTTTATATATTTAGTAGAAATAATAACTCCATATAAGAGAATATGAGAAGAAAAACATCTTGTTTTGTTTAGTAGAAATTGTATTGCAGGTAAAGTCGAGAGGTCCATCACGATAATTTCATATGCAATAGTACAATTTTTTTTCTTTTCTTCCAACGTCATATGTTAAGATGTTCTTAGTTTAGTTGCAGTAATATTTCTACTGAACAGAACAATGTGTTCTTCTTATCACCTTCTCTCACATAGAGTTATTATTTCTACTAAATATATAAAAAGACGATTGGACATTCCTTACATAAAATTGTGGACAAAATTAATGTTAAAAAATAGGTAAAAAATTTTAGGAGGACCAAAAGTGCACCAATATTGCAAACACGAGGGACTATTAGTGCTCCATGTAAAAACTCAAGGATGACTTTGAGCCTTAATCCAAAGATAAGAAACTATTTTGAGTCTTTCCTCTTACAAATTATATATAAAAATCAAAATTACGTAAAATAACAATAACTGTCAAAATAGATACAATATTTATTTAAATAACAAATAATATTATACCATTGATCCAAATATTATGTTTGATGCATCTAATCTAGTTTTCCACAAATGTATCAGATATATATATATATATATCTTTAAAGCTATATTTTTAAGTTCTTAATGTTTTTTTGGGTTGAATTCCCACATTTGTATTTATATCTAGATCTATATCTCATAATCTTAAAAATTAAATCTGACATGCGGATTCGCATCCATGTCACACATTTTTTGCTTATCTTTAAAAAATTATTCAGTTAACCGAATAAAATATGATAATTATTGAAAAATAGTTGAAGTTTCAAAATAGAAGCTAAAATCCAAAACTAACCACTCAATGCACATGTGAAAAGTATAGTATCTATGTCAAAATAATTGTGAAACAACTAAAACAAGAAAGTAAAATTGTGGACAATCAAAGAGGAAAATGCAGTAGAAAAACGATGGAAACATAAGTTTCTGGGAGGAATTTCGATGTTTCATCAACAATCTATTAACAATTTAATAATGCTAATAAAAAAATGTAAACTTCCTACAATCTTTTAGTGCTTCATTAAATGAGATATACTGTGAATATTATTTTCGAAATTTTGAAAAAAGCATTTAGATTCATTAGCACTAAATATTAATTTTGTGATTAAGAGAATTATTCCATAGTAATCGAAAACAAGTGTGTAGAGATTCATAAAAAAAGAAGGAATCATTTGTTTCAATCTAGAATTTTTCAGCTTTAACCATCATGTTTTTTCGAAATCAATTATTTATTCTGATTTTTTGTGATAATAGGTTCTACAGACATATATAAAATTTAATAATGTGAATCCTTCACATATTAAGTTTTGAATGCACAAAATATTATTCTTAAATATAGTCTTTACTGTAGCTTTACTGTCACGATCCAGACCGTCGTGATTGGCACCCACACTAACCCTCCGGTGGGAGAACCACTACTACAACCCAAACCAAGCAACTAAACCCAAAAACTAAAGCATTTAAGTTACGGAAGCAAGTTAATTAACTAAAGACTAAAGTTTCCATAAATTTCCAAAAGATCTAACAACTAAACAATGCGGAAAAATACACCTAGAACCTGAAAGTCAATGTACCAAAACATCTAACAAGATCCATAAGTCTAACAAGAAGGGTTACAACCCCAACTAATGAACTAATAACTAACTAGAAAAGTCTAAGTCCGAAATGTGGACATAGACGAAAGGAGAACTCATGGCAGCCTGGAAGAACTGACTCACCCTTGAATTCGAACGATCACTAATCTTCTAAGCGAGGTCTGTCAATAGCCGCCTGAAGATGCCATGTACTCAGCAAAGAAAAAGCAAGTGCAGTATCAGTACACAATCACAGTGTACTGGTAAGATCACACGGCTATCTCACTAAGTGTAACATATATATAAGTCATTACAACAATATAATCACATGCATATATCGAACATATACAATATCATCATCATTTACGAACAACGAACAATTTCATATTTCTCAAGATACACAATTATATCAAATCATTGGTCCTCTCATGGAACCCAAACCCAAACTGTTAGCATACCGGAACGTGGCAACCGATCCCATAATTATGCCAGAACGTGGCAACCGATCCAAATTAGTGTGTTAGAACGCAACACCCAATCCATTCAACAAGCCATAATCACAATCACAAAGTACATTCTCATAATCATACAATCAAGTCATGATTCATGGCATTCATCATTCATATATCCTCATTTACAATTAGTGTGATCAATAATGCAACATTCGCATACAAACATGTATCATAATGAAGCAAGAACAAACATACATCACACAATCATAGAATCAAACCATCACATACCTCGAAACAAGCTTGAAACCCTTAGGAAACTTGATCCTTCCCTTTCCTGATTCATTCCGCTTGTTCTTGGTCTACAAACAATCAATATAATACGGGAATCAATAAACAATCACTAATTACCCGTATTACTAACAATTCTAACAACCCTAGATCATACCCATGATCCCACTACCCAAATTAGGGTTTTTTCCACCATAATTCTCATATCAAAACTCTCCCCCATCGATATTTACCCATTAGATTACGTTCTACGGATTGAAAAATAGATTCGGGGAGTTAAAACCTTACCTTTAGCCTTAAAGATGGTGGAAAACTGTCAAGAATCGCCTGGGTTCATCTCCTTACTCTCAAAGTTGAAAAGTGCATAATAAAGACGTTTTGGGGTTTATTTCCAACTTAAGTCGTGTCGAGCCCGCGACAACAGTCCTCACCCCGCTACAGCAGCCCCGCCCTGGCGACAGAAATCCCAACCAAAGCGGCTTGTACGAAACAGTAAGCTATTTTAATAATTCCAAGACCTCATTTCACAACAGTCCTTCAACCAACGAACTTAGAAATTACCCGTTCACGCCAAGATCGGTTTCGGGAGTTCTACTAACCCGAATTCAATTTCGTAAAGTCGTACGGATTGCTTAACGCCTTATCTATCTACTCATGTGATCAAATTCATAATTAGATCACCCAATTGCTACCAGATTTCTCTAGACTTTAATGACTCCGATTTCGTCCAAATCTGGACTAGGTTGGGAAATTCCAAGTTACTATGAAAAAGTTGTTCGACCTAAAAATTTTCCCCGTTGGCTTTTCTATAACGACAAAACCCGGTCGTTACATTTACATAGTTAAATTCTTTATTAACACATATATACTGACATCTCTAATATATAATCGCATATCATAATTATAAAATAATAAAATACAATAGTAATTACACTATAAAGGTTTAAAAAATTAAGAAAAAAATAGATAAAAATATTTATGAATTGAAGTTGGAGGCCCGAAAAAGAAACAACAATAACTACGAAATTAAAGAATCTACAGAAAATCTCAAGAAAACACTAGAACAGAAGAAGGTGAAGATCTACACAAAAAATAAAAAGGATGATCTATGATGACAAATATGTATAATTTATTTCATATCGTAATTTTAAAGAAAATATATTATCTTATTTCTTAAATTTTGTGTTCAATTTGTTGAATTACAACTAATCTACACTATGAGAGCTCTTTGGTAACTTTGGCTACAGATAATATATTATATTTAAACTCTGGTACATATAGAACATCATGTAATTCTCCTGTGTCTGTGAAATTACAATTACCCGTATGAGAAGTCACACCTCCATTAGGTAAATGTACCTTCCTATTTTAGTCAGGCCTAAATATTTGCACATTATGTAGCACGTCTAAGGTAGAAACCATATGGTTGGTTGCACCACTGTCAATTATCCAGGGCAAGTCTGTAAGTTTTAGTGACATTAGTGTGAGCCATACCTGCCATATTAGCCATCACATTAACAGTTGAAACATCTCTATCTAGCATGTGTTGAATGTGATCATGTTGATTATCAGTTAAAGGAGGTGCTCTAGGTATATCTCTTGGTAGATCTCTCACACCTGAATGCATTGGAGAAGAATTGTCAGCCTCAACATTATGATCATTATAGGTAGTGTTACTTGTCCCCTTCTTTTTAAATTTCCAATCTGATGGATAACCATGAAGTCGAAAACAATTATCCTCTACATGCCCTTGATTTTTGCAATAATCACATTTCAACTCCCAATTCTTCTTGCCTTTATAATATTGATTCGAGTTAGATTGTAAAGTGGTTCCCTTACTATAACGAGGAGGCCCTCTTCTTCCTGCCATGAGAGCAGCTAGATTTGTACCTTCACCACTCATTAATGAGGACGTAATTGATCTTTGACTCTCTCTCTCAACAAGCATAGCATAAGTTTTGTTAATAGTGGGTGTGGGTTCAACCATCTGACTACGCGATTGATCATATGTTTCATTCAAACCCATCAAAAACTGCATCAATTTTTGTCTCTCCATATACATAGACATATCCTTAGAATTTGGACAATTACAGGGGTGGAGGTGTAATGCTAGCAAATTCATCTCATAGATTTCGCAGCTTAGAGAAATAAGTAGGTACACTATCAGTACCTTGTACAATATAGGGGCACAGTTCTAAAAGCCTATTTAAATCCCTTTGCTAAAGGTTTCACTCTATAATCTGATGAGTCACCACGAAAAGCGAATTCGAGAAAGGTGAAAATAGGACTTCTATTCCGATTGTTCAGCTATTCCGTGTTGAAAAATGTGGTACCGTAAAGGGACTAATTGCTTGCCCGGGTTGAAGGGAGTTGAACCAATCTATCGTTCAAGGTAACAGGGTATTAAGAAAACCGGCATGGGGTTCCATACCTTATACTGTTAAAAGTGATGGCTATGGCTTTATGCAATTGATAGGTTTTTGATGCATTCACTTTGTCAAAACGCTCTCGAAGATCCTCCCAAACAGTTCGTGCACTCATTGCATAAACAATGCCTGTATGCAAATCTTGAGTTACATAGCTCATAATCCAGCCTTGAACAATCACATTACATCGATCCCATTGGTGCCCTAATTCAATCCCGAAATCCTTTTTTTCTAGTTGTCATCAACAATACCAAGCTTGTTCTTCCCAAGCAATTGAATTCGCATGGCCCTGCTCCAAATAGAGTAATTATCGGATCTTGTTAGCTGCATCAGAATAATAGAGGTACCAGTGGTGTCGAAGGAATATAAAAATAGCGGATGACTGTGATCAAACTTGAGGTTCGTCATTGATGCCAATCAACGAAGCAGTGAATCACATAAATCAGCTTCAGTAGAACTCAGAATCGTGATTGTTTGGCTCTGATACCATGTTGAATTACAACTAATCTACACTACGAGAGCTTTTTGGTAACTTTGGCTACAGATAAAAGATTATATTTAAACTCTGGTACATATAGAACATCATGTAATTAGATATTATTACGTAAATCAAATGAGATATAAACAAATAATTATACAAGATAGAAACAACGTACCACATAACTTCTTCTTTTTTGCTCATCCAACTCTGTCCGTTTAAAATATATATTTTTTTATTGCATCATATTCTCTGATTTTAAATTTATTTTTCAAACTTATGATTTATCCTAAAATGCCAGTTAAATACTTGCATATAAGTGGTGAATCAATAATTGTCATATGAGTTATCATCTAACAATCGAAGTTATCATTTACCCATACAATATTTTATGATTTATAATAGATATATGATTCGAAGTATGTTGTCTTTATTCGATTTATTCAAACAAACAAGAGATTGTCATATAAATAATTTTCATTTTTATTATGTATATCAAATAAGAAAGTTGAGAATCAATAACAATGTATATCAAATACGAAAGTTGAGAATCAATAACAATGTATATCAAATACGAAAGTTGAGAATCAATAACAATGTTAAAATCACCCTCTTAAATAAGTTATCTGAAACGTCAATGCAAATATGTTGACAAGTTATTCACATTTTTTATCATGCATATATATGAGTTTTCTTTCTTTCGAAGACAAATGATTTTAAATGATGACATATAATATTTTATAAAGTTAATATATATTATTTTTATGCTTACTTTGATTAATTTAAATATCCAATTGTAATATAATTTATGTAGTTCATTTTAGAAATATGCACTAAGCATTTGAAATTAAATTAAAAGTGGTTAGACTAGATTAAATTTTTAAAAATAGCAATGCTCAATTTTACACTGTGTGATAGCTACAATAACTGCATTTAAAGATTTGAAAATCATGCCAAATTTTAGAAGAAGATTGTGAATCTAATAGGGGGATGTTGCATTCACAAACAGTAAAATATGTGAGGTATAAAATTTGAGACTTCAACCTAAATGATTGTAATTGTAATACTCTATGGTGTAGTTTTATTCTAATAAAAATGCGAAATAAAAAAATAAAACATCTCACACAATGATAACGTGATCATAATTAACTATGCCACAATATATCAATACACAAAACAATATTCTTTCAACATAAAAAGTAATTACAATCGGATCCAAAATGTTTTTCTCATATAATAATCATTGTAAATCTGTTTGAGAAAAACGTGCTAATAAAATACAAGTACAATATAAACATTTATAATTTTTATCAAATTTAACTTAAATGATAAAGCTATGTAACTATAATTCATAAAATTACAATATATCAAAATAAATATATTTCTTTTGTATATCACATTTTGATCTACTGCGAACATTATAAAGTGATAATTTAAATTAACATGTTTAATTTTGTATATGATCTAACGTCATATACAACATAAAAAAAGGAATTGAACATTCACAAAATTTCCACGAGCAAAACAATGAATTGATAGTAAATTTTGTTACTCTTATAAAAAAGATAAATTGTACAGACCGTAATATATAGAGATAATTTTTCAAAGTTATAGATAAATGTCCATAAAATTTGTGTAACAACAATTTTGAATTTTTCCATACATTCTGTTGGAATGATTGCTAAGTTTTACTTCATAGCATATTATATTATATTTTATTATATCGTATTATTATTTAAATAAATTTAATATTTTGATAGATTGTATTTTTTTTTTTTGTTATTATATAATCCCACGTATCAATAATTTAAAAAGGTAATAGAAATATAGGATATAAGGTAAGACTACGTAAAAAAAATAGAATAAAGGATAAAATGAGATTATTAGATACTAATAAATAGATATTAAAAAATGGAGAGCTTAATGATGTAAACAGATCAACTGTTAAATAAAATCACATTCTTTATCGTTACAAAAACAAAGTAGAATAGAGGATAAAATAAGATTATAGAATGCTAATAAATAGAGATTAAAAAAAGGGAGAGGTTAATGACGTAATCACACCAAGTTGATCGTTAAATAAAATATTTTTTTTATCATTACCAAATATAGATTGATGTAACAACAACATAATGACATCAAATTAACAGTTAGATAAAATAAGATTTTTCGTCGTACCAAACATAAGATATGATAAAATTACTAATTAAAAATTAAAATAAATATTATATTTAAACTAACAATACAATAGAATAAGTAACAATAATCCAAACACATTGTAAGCGTCTTTTACTTCATCACCAAATCAATCATTAGACAAACTAAGATTTTTTTATTTCAAAGTAACGACGTAATTACATCAAATCAAATGAATTATGAGATAAAATAAGATTTTTCATTAACAACCATCCAAACACATTGTAAGCAGCCTGTACTTCATCATCTTCTTCTTCACCCATTTCACTTTCAATCAACCGACACAGAAAAGTAAACAACAAAAACAGAAAAAAGGAAGTAAAGGGAGTAGTTGAGTGATCAAAGAAATACTTAAAAAAGATGGTGAAATTAACTAAATAAAATGGAAATAATTGGAGATCTGATTTTCTCTCTCTATAGAGCTGTCGGTGGAGTGATTTTTCTCTCTCTAAAACTAAAGCAAGCTTCACTAATTCTCAGTGACACTTGGACAGGGCAGCTCTTGTGTCGCTTTCGTCTCATCTAAGCTGGGCCAACTAGCCCTTTTATTAATTACCAAAAAATGTATTTTTCTTCAGACACGACATACTAACAAATACTATCTCCAGCTAATACGCACAGTCTACACTCCAATACCCCTTTCATATATAGCTGTGTATTTATTGGCACCCAAAGAAAGCAGAGGAGGAAGAGAGAGAGAGTGTGTTGTCGGCAATGCTCTGTTGATCTTTCATTTTCTTGATATTTTGGCTTCTGGGTTTCTCTCTTTATTTGATTTTATATTGTGGATCGAAGGATCTGGGGTTGGATTTCTTGATTTATTGGATCTTGAGGTACTTTTTGCCCTCTTTTTTGGGAAATGTTGGTGGATTTTCTCTTTCTGATGAGGGAAATTTGATGAAATTAGAAAAAGGATGGATTTTGAGTTGTGGGGTTTTCAGTTGACTTGGGGGAGGGAGTTTACTTCAATTAAAATGCCTGTGATTGTTCTTCTTGAATGAATTCTCCTTCTAACTGAACAAAGAGCTAAATAGACTGTTCTTTCTTTTAATTTTGTGTTTTTTTTTCTTTTCCTGATTTCTTTTACTTTACTTGGTGATTGAAATAGATCTGATCTGTAATTTGGGCATGTTGGTTGGCGACTTATCGGGCTGAGACTGGTAGCTGATTGCAAATCCGTTGTTTACATCTAAGTGGACTGACAATGGATCCAGAAGGTGATGTGAAGGTTAGTTCATGAAAGGAATACATAAAGACTCTACCTTTACCTTTTTTTTTCCTCACAATTGCTGTTTAGATTGGTGTGATGATATCATTTCTTGTCAGTTTCTGCTATGGATTTGGTATTTTGGCCAGTTAATTTGTATGTGGTGTTCCACTACCTCGTGCTCTGTGTCAGTATCAGGTTGAAATGTTTGTAGTAATTTGTCAAGAACTGAACTTTAATGTTTTACTGTTGTTCCTATTGAATCTCAGAAGGTCTTAGAATGTTTAGATCTTTGATGTGAAGCTTAATTTAGAATTGTTCTACCTAGTGTGAGTAGAAGTAGTTTGTCTGATCTTGTATGATATGAGATTCAAGCTTGAATGATGATTTGCAAGCATATATATATATATAAGTGAGGAAGTCTCTTATTGTGCTGATTTTTTTGCATAGGGGAAGTCCTTGAAGACCTTAGGTGGTCAAGTCTGTCAGATCTGTGGTGATGGTGTTGGCACTACTGTGAATGGCGAGCCATTTGTTGCTTGCGATGTCTGTGCCTTCCCTGTTTGTAGGCCATGCTATGAATACGAGAGGAAGGACGGGAATCAATCTTGCCCACAGTGCAAGACCAGATACAAGAGACATAAAGGTATGGATGATTCTGATTGAGCAATTGAGTTGAATAGCTAATAGATCATTCAAGACTTGTTGGCCAAGAGAAGTAAGAGACCTTTAGTTTTTGAGTCTGGTACATGATTGTATATGCTGACTGGCAACTTTTTTCTATAAGATGATAAAATGGTTTTGCTAAAACGATTATTTACCATCAAGAGAATATGCATGAAGTAAACTTGCCTTCATCCCAAGCAACAAAGAACACACTAAAGAGAAGAAAAAAAGGATCTGCATCTTGCTAATCTACTGAAAGATTTGAATGGCAGTTAACTCGATTAAGTCCTAGACTATTCTGATTTGAGATCTTGATGTGCTGTATTACTTGATTGTAACAGGAAGTCCTGCTATTAGTGGTGAAAGTGTAGAAGATGGTGATGCTGACGATGGTGCCAGTGATCTAAATTACTCTTCTGAAAATCTGAATGAGAAGCAAAAAGTGGCTGACCGTGTGTTGAGCTGGCATGCGACTTACGGGCGGGGTGAGGAGACTGGTGCTCCAAAGTATGATAAGGAGGTCTCCCACAATCATATTCCTCTGCTTACAAATGGAACAGATGTATGATTCACAGTTGCTAGTTTTTTATGTTATTATCTTCCCCCTTTCCTTGACTGTCTTGCCTGGTATAAGTAATTGAATGAGTGACTGAATGCTTGTTGTCTTCTTACCTCTAGGTTTCTGGGGAATTGTCTGCAGCATCACCTGAACGCTATTCAATGGCATCTCCTGGACCTGCTGGTGGTGCAAAACACATCCATCCACTTACATATTCAACAGATGCTAACCAATCACGTATGTTCCTGGTTTGTTCAACAAGTGGTTACAAAATTATCTCTTCCTCATCTCTGATTCTAGATATTTGAGGCTCTATGTACTTTTCTTATTTTGGCAGCTAACATCAGGGTTGTGGACCCGGTAAGGGAGTTTGGATCCCCTGGACTTGGCAATGTTGCTTGGAAAGAAAGAGTTGATGGCTGGAAAATGAAGCAGGATAAGAATGTTGTGCCGATGACCACTAGCCATCCTCCTTCGGAACGAGGAGTTGGAGATATTGATGCTAGTACTGATATTCTGGGGGATGACTCCTTACTGTGAGTTTTTTTTTTCTTCTGCTGGCTATGTTATGTATTTTCTGGTTTCTGAGTGGCTGCTTTGGTAGATCATCTCTGATATCTTTCTATTGTAAAGAAAATAAAAAAGGAGAAGAGAACAAAGTATTCTGTATTCGTGATATGTGCTGATCAGCATTCTGATGGAATGTTGAAGCATTCAAATTTTGTGTTGTCTTTGAATATAGAATGAGTTTCCTCTAATGGTACATCTTTGTTGGTGCAGCAATGATGAGGCTAGACAACCTCTTTCAAGGAAGGTGTCTATCCCATCGTCTAGGATAAATCCTTACAGGATGGTTATTGTCCTCCGGCTTGTCATTCTTTGTATTTTCTTGCACTATCGGATAATGAATCCAGTGCCCAATGCAATTCCGTTATGGTTGTTATCTGTGATATGCGAGATTTGGTTTGCAGTATCTTGGATTTTGGATCAGTTCCCCAAGTGGCTTCCAATCAACCGTGAGACATATCTTGATAGGCTTGCGCTTAGGTAAGAGCTTGATCTTTTTCTCTTCGTTCTTTTCTTTTCTATTTTGTTTTGCTCGTTTCCATTTTTATTTCTTATACTCAGTTTTAATCATGATGTGCGGTAGGTATGATCGTGAAGGAGAGCCATCACAATTAGCTGCTGTTGACATATTTGTTAGTACTGTGGATCCTTTGAAGGAGCCTCCTCTTGTTACAG